>JANTCA010014966.1:0-25747 GCA_024741275.1 Chironex yamaguchii | reverse complement strand
ATCTGTGATCTTCTCGCCAGTTAGAGAGACAATGGTCTCACTGATGTTGCCAATCCTCCGTCCTGCGATCTGCTTAACTAAGCGAAACAACTTCCGACTATCGCCCATACTGGCTGCTTGTTCCATGTCAGCCGCTAATGAGTGCTTATACACTTTGTTCGATACCTACGTCAAATACATTGGTTTTTGTTTCTACGTTTCATGGCAACTGCAATTCGGCAACATTTTGTTTCTGCTTTAGTTGCAGTATACGAAAGCTAAATTTAAGTTTAGACGTTATCAGACTCGATGGTGAATGGTGGAAATTAATGAATCGATGGTCACCTATTGCTCCTACGCAGGGTTGTCAAACGTCCCAAATTTCATGGGTCTACCCGGAAATCGAAGTCTCGGTACCAGATCCCGATACAACCTCTAACGGGACAGAAACCATCTCGAGTTCCTGAAATCTGGGTATTGTAGCTATTATGGCAATCAAGCCGCCAAGAATCTCATTTCAAAACCTCGGACTCCGAAAGACTAATGTGCCAGAACGACATAAAGGATTTGCGAAGGATGTTTCAAGGCCTTGGTTTCACGAGCCGAAACCTGACGGTGTGCTAGAGAGAAATTCATTAAGCCAATATTTGAATTTCACTTTTCTCTTTCATCAGGGCTAAATATTTTTATATCAAGATCTCAGACAGTTATGCTTATTAGAAGTATAAATCTCAAGAGGCAAAAACTTTTACCTCTGAAAGCTACCATTCGAAAAGAAGTAAATGGTTTATTTTTAGAGATTTTTACGTATTAATATTTTTTCCTGCTTATTTCGTTTATCTAGTACATTTAACTTTTGAATTTTATTTGTCAAACATGATGATGTGCGTTGGCAGCGGGAATTTCTGGTCTTCTCGTTTCACTAATTTTTACAATTACTATGGTAAAACCTGTTAACCCTGTAATACTAATTGTATCTTTATTCTCCTTAAGGTTCATGTTCGCCAAGATGGTAATAAAATGTTAAAATTAGCTGATTTTGGACTTGCAATGGAAGTAACAGAGCCTATATATACGGTGTGTGGCACACCAACATACGTTGCACCAGAGATTCTAAATGAGAGTGGGTATGGTTTAGAAGTTGACATGTGGGCCGCGGGAGTCATAACATATATTATGTTGTGCGGATTTCCTCCATTTAGGAGTGCTAAACGAAGACAGAGTGAATTATTTGACTTGATTGAGTCTGGTGAATTTGAATTTCTGTCACCATACTGGGATAATGTTTCGAAAGAAGCCAAAGATATGGTAGCGCGAATGCTGGTAGTGGACCGAAGTACGAGATATTCTGCAGAAGAGACATTAAATCATCCGTGGATTAAAGAAAACAATAGTGACAGAACCTTAACAGAGCTACCTGCCTTGTCGAATATCGAGGGAATTTTATCACCGCGAAGACGTTTTAAAGCGGCGGCACTTACCGTGCAAGGTGCTCAAAGACTCAAAATGCTTGCATCCAATTTTCATATGAGTAGAGGAGAAAAGGTTTTAACGCATTTGGGAACCGATAGCTAATATTATAGAGGCATATCTGCCTTTGTAAGAGTTAAGGGGTGTAAAATAATATGTATTGTAAGGGAAGACAATTTTAGAGATAAAGGTACAGTGTTATATAATATATGTAATGAAGTTATTTTTGTGCTGGCATACAAATAGTGTATTATTTAGATAGATTTTGCTAGCCGATTAAGGGCTTGAGATTTGTGAGAATGAAACATAATTACGATTGATTGACCGTAGAACGTAAGTCGGTCTTATTGTCTGTACTAATTGATCATAAATGGATAATATGCAACAAGGCAAATGACTTAATAGTATAGTTTGGTTAATTAAGTTAACTATTTGTTATATATCAACGACAAAGGGCACAGAGTTATATGTTGAAATCATCCTAGTTATCTATCCCTGGGGAGCGATGTGATAAAATAGGACCACACATCCAGGAAACACATTTTGGACAAGAATAGAAAACAAACTACAAAGGATTTATGACACTAGAGTAACCACGTTTAAAATCGTGACCATAAAGCATGTCAAATCTGTGTGAGTAAAAATGGGAGCAGTCTTTAAATTGCGAAATTACATTTGTTATTGCAACTTTTAGTCTGGATAATGGTTGCAAATTTATGTACTGTTTTTACTCGACAACGCCCTCCCTGCCCCGTTCCCCCGCACGAGCGATCCCTTGAGAAGGGGTCCTTCCATATAGGCGTCCGTCCAGAGTAATTTCAAATCAAATAAGCGCTACGGGTTGCAGAATCCAGAATGAACATTATGTTACATGTAATGCAATACTGGACTAAGTATTTTCAGTGAGTGAAGTGCACTAATATACTTGTACAATCAAAAATTTGTAAGCGATTGAAAGCAATGTTCTCCATTCCTCCAGTGATCAACTTCCTCTTTGCCTTACCACGAATATTTCAAAAGTATTACTGCATGCGTTTACCAAGAAATTGATCGGTTTTAGGTAACAACAAGTTAAATTGCTGTTGGTACAGAGTGGAGCATGACACAAGATCTTTCGATGTAGTAAACATCATTCCTGTAAATAAGAGAAGTAAAACGGACTATATTTGCTATCCGAGGCCTTATATGAACAGGAACATGGAGCGCAAATAGTTTTAATATATATTTTGATCCATAGATTTGGTGTTCAAGATGCTTAATTGGGTCCTTAGTTTTCAATCTCCCTGGAAGAATGGTAACGAGCGACTAATGTCGTTTGCAGTTTTATCCAAAGGCTGATCACTTGTGTTACAACTCCCGCGCTTTAGCAAAGACTTGATTATCTTAGCGAAATAGTACATTTCAGATCAAAACCACAGGCTATTTTTAGTTGTTTGTAATTGTCTGAGCACCACCTTTCGTATATTTGTGCACGTTGTATATTTTGTATGGTAATTTTGTAACAGACATATTTATTCCGTGTAGTGTACATCCGGTATTTTCAACACTTGTATCAGAAAAAGAAATGCACCGCGATTATGAAATTGAAGAAATGAGTTGTTTTGATACCTGTTACTAATAATTAGCTGACTACACGTTTGTCCGTTGGTATTTTTGTGAAACTGTTTAGTCCTGATTTTTAGACTCCGCATATTTGCAATTCCGTTGTTTTTCGAACAGCTCGGTTTGAAAACTGTTTTTCGGCTTACTTATGGATACATTTTTGAAGATGAAAGCCAAGTTCTCTAAAAGAAGACAAAAATGAAACAAACATCACCGTTTGTCTATTCGTCGACATTATTTCAGGTACAAAGCTTTTCGCCTGATTTTAGATGGCGTAGACGCGTGAAATTAACAGACAATATTGGTGAATTTTACTGTGTAATGAAATTTGAAAATTGAGAAAAGGAGCCAACGATTGGAAAACAATTAAATAGGAAGGACAGAATTAAATTAAACGCAGATGAAAAGGAAAGAGAACTCTTATACGAGTAAAGATTAATTAGACAACCGGAACGGTACAGCAAATTTTGTCCATTTTTTATTTTTCTTGATTTCAACGGTCGCCTAAACGTTCAAATGGAACGCAGGGATAGTTTTTAACAGAGTATTAAAAAGTTGCTGTTGTTGTTGTACACCACCGGATTTCTTGATTAGTCATGCAATAGAAACAACGTGGCGGTGAATATTGTTTGATGGTAACTTTCATCACTTCATCCTACGACCTTTAACGAAGATGTTAGGTTATCCTTTTAGGACAAAAGTAAAGTTATGGTTGTGACCACCAGGGCTTCAAATTCGGGTCTGGTATTTTCGTTTTGCAAGGTGGCTTGTTAATCAAACGTTGACCTTTTACAAAATCTGATTTCTCAGTTACAGGCGAACATAAGGCAACATCTCCTTTAAAATGATGACGGAACTGATGCAGAGATATCTTCTCATGTCTAGCTTTTCTTGTCACAATAAAATTTATGGAAATGTGGTATACTCATATGCCTTTAAACCAGCAAGTAAATTTTTATGTTGCCGTACTTTTCTCGGGGAGGGAGGAAATCCTGTTGGTTGGACGTCAGGTTTTTGCAGGAGAGAGAACTTATAGTGAAATCAGTGCATCAGAAGGATGCCCCTTTGTCTGTTTCATGGGTCTGAGTATCGGTAATGAGCCTGGTTGCGCTTTTGGAAAAGAATACAATACATCCTCAAATCCTCGCCCTCCAAAGCTCCAGTCATGCGATTGGATCATAAGGACCTGTACCAGCTGTAGAGAAAGTACTCTTCTGGGATTCATTCTACGCCCTATTTTTTATTATCTGCATTTGGAGATCATAAATACAGGATTTGGATATGGAAGACGTCTTCATTTCTGGTATTCTTGTTCTTGTAACGCGTCAGGCTACAAGTTACGATCAAGTAAAAGAATGCGAAACTTTGAGCCGCCTCAGTAATGTGAATAAGGATATGAGCCTGCGCTAACTCGATCGTAAAGTATTACAGACCAACAACAAACGGATGTGACAATAAGAACTCAGATCCTTACGAATTTAATGTCAATATTTTGATAGATTGATTTTTTGCGGCGTCCATGAGAATTAAAACAATCGCCTTCTTGTCTAAAACCTCTTGTACTGTACAATAGTCATCATAAGTTATAAGAGCTGAACAAATCTTCTATTTTGGGTGAAATGGTTATTATTTACCAAAAGGATTCTGTGACAACGAAAAGCAGAAAAAGAGGGCAAGTTCTTTTCACACGGAGTCAATAATAAGGAACCTACTTTCAATAATACTAAATAACTTCTTTTCTCTCTCAAGCCGACAATGCTGTGACTATTGCTACTGTTTTCTTGGTAATAATTTTTATGCAGTTTAACCCTTAAGTGGTTTGCAGTACAGTGTAATAATTAAAATGCTAATAATTGTATGCATAAAGGCATATAAATCGTGTTTCATCAGTTCCTCCGTGTAATTGTGCTCGAGTTTCGCTGTTTAGAGACTTTCGAACAGGATCCAGGTTGATAGTTTAAGAATATTACAAAGTATATTGTTCTAAGTCGAGTAACCGACACCTTTTTGTCGCATCCTGTCATATCAAAGTCAAAATATCTTTACATTGACTAGCATTGTCGCTCGAATGATAAGATCTCAATCAATATTTATGTCAGACTATTAAGGGGAAATATCTGCTAATGTTTTAGGGCGTGTCATTCTGATGGTTAAAAACAAAGCTTGAGTACTCGGGCTTTGCAAGCGTCGGGACAGAGATAGCTATGGCTTTCAAAGCCTGCCCTTTGCATAGCAAGTAGACGTCCGTTTTTATCTACTATAACCTAAGGAAACACTGAGATAACGCAGGTGACTGTACTAAAGTGTACTATAAATTACATTAATTACGTACATGGGATTGTCCAATGATATTTCAGCTTTCTTGGAGCTAAAACAGTTTCCACTCATCTCCCTTTTAGTTCACTTAGACCGCTAGTTTTCATAAACTGTTACTCTAAAGGACTTAGTCTGACTTAACTTTTTATGGATGATGCTTTACAAGTACAAAATACATGGTGATTGTAGGGATATACATCAGTAGACAGACACCCAATATCACGAGTGAGCGATGAGGATTAAAAGACAGTTGCTATTGAGCTGTTTAACTCAACGGCAAAAACGAAAGGGTTTGTAAAGTTGAAGACCCGGGTTCGAAGCTCACGTAGTAATCATATCTTCACAACTGCTCTGTTTTTTTGTATCAGAGCAGGCAAATTTACACACCAATTGGGTAGTGAGATTTTTGGACCCAAATGGCTGCCCGATTTATTTTCACTTTTTTAGAATTAAAGCTAAGTCTTTCCATCGTCGAAAAATAATATAAATTTGCAACTTTACTTTTTTGAAGCTGATGACGGTCCACCAATTTTCGACCTATAAGGCCTTAGTAGTGCGACAGTATGGAGAAAACGTATAACATAGGTGATGTATATAGAGAAGGAGAACAAGACTAAGGACGATAATGTTACAAATTTATTCTATTTTATAGTTCGGTACTGGCTCCACGGCACTACAGTTTTGTGAATCTTCTCATCGTCGCCCAATCTGAGCGAATGAAGAACTCATCTAGTCTCCCTATCACGACGAATATTTTGGAAGGCAAAGAATAAAAAAAAGCTTAATACTAGGAAGAACATTGTCTCTGTCCTACACAATATTACTCATGTTATCAAATAAGAGCTACCTTGAGCTCAGTCCTCAAATTTTTATAGTTCCTGCCCCTTAACAACACCACCGAGGTCAAGGTATGAGGTCTCGACTTGTTATGCTGTGCAATCATTCTTCGCATCCCACAGTGCATTCTATGCACTTAGGCGCGAAGATCTCCGGTGGATTTAGCTTTCCTCTTAGCTTTGCGGCCTGGATTTAGCCTAAATTATACTCCTTGGCGTACTGGAGTAATGAAATGTAAAAACTTGGCTTAGGCCTTAGTTTGGTCTTTGCTGTTTTTTCAAACTTGACGTCATGCCTTGTGAATAATTACTCTTGTCGTGAACGTTGGCGTATACCTGAGAAGCTACTGGCATACCTCCGGCGTGAGTTTTACACAGAATGCACCCTGGTTCGTATGTACTTGGCGTATAAACAAGCCCAAAATGCCATACCATTATTGTTCATACTGTTAAACGAAATAATAAAAGAACTTTATTATGGTAATCCTTGTCCCAAGCATGTATACTTTCATGTTGGATGCCTCATTCTGTGACGAAGTCCGACCCCGTTTTACAACCACTTAGAAAGTAGGCCCTAGTTTTCCTGTGTTTGCAGCCAGGGGCGGATCCAGCTTAAATTTTGAGGGGTGTTCAAATATCTGACTTTACATTCATCGCTCAATACAGGTTCTAAAAACGTCCTTCTTGGCATAAGATTCAAATACGCGTTTAAACTTGTAATCGTCAATCTCGATTTCGGCCTTAGTCACATGATATCCAAAGTTTTTGTTGGTATCTAAGTCCACATTATAAACTTGGATGTCAATTTTGTGAAATTGTTAGCAAGATTTTTCTCTTAAATTTGTACATAGATGATATTCATCAATGTACTTTATTGTTTCGGTAGGTTCTACTGCGTTCTGGGTGTTTTTGTTGTCTAAGAGATCACGTTAACTGATCTCTTCTGTTTGCATATTGGCCATGACTAAGTTTTTAAATTTCTTCTAATAAAGGAATGGTAGATTTCTCTGGACAAAACTGTGGACAAAAAGGTAATCGCATTAACTGGAATGTTGGAATATTTCAAGGACGATCTAAGTTGCATACTCAAATGTATTATTGACTTCTATCGAATACTCCCAAATAGGACAATATAAAAATTGCAAATTGAGCATCAAAACAACCAAATAGCACCAAAACTTTAAACAGTAATGAACTTCACTGAACACTAACATCTATACACAAATTGCAGTAAAAATCGTGCTAGTAATTGCATAAAAAATGTTGTAAAGTTTTTAAAGACGTCCTTAAGTTACTGACAATCAAAATTCGACTCGCTTGGCAACTATGGCCGAACTCATGATTGACCATTTCCGATTTAAGTGCATACAGTATTTTCAATTAACTTTGACAATAATGGGGTGACAACACACAAAATCTAAAGCTGATTGGCTACTTTCCATTCGTCAGTGCTCAAGCCCCGTCACTAATTGGTTAAAGTCAGCTATAAGATGATTCAAAGTCGGACCGGAAGATGCTCGAATGTTTGCCAATACTAAGAAATATACAATTTGATGCGTGGAGTAACCACATGTCAGGGACTATCAGTGTCATTGAAGAATCACCAGGGGAAGAGTACCAGATTTTAATGTCAAGGAATAGAGTTGAAGCAGCATCAAAATTCGTTTTCCATTGAATATTAGACGACATTGTGAATCCAATTGCTGCCGAAACAGAAAATTTTGTACTAGCATTAAACCTTATTGTTGGAGATTTGAGGGTGCTCGGGCACCTGTAGTACCCCCTAGATCCGCCACTGTTTGCAACGGCTGCTTTATGTCAGCGGTCATAACCGAAAGAGAAGCTGATGCAATATGGTGTATTTTGAATTCTTTGAAATGTCCTGAAATTACCGGTGCCACAGGAGTTTTTGTTGCCTGGTTTTGTGTTATGGTGAAACCATCAAAGTTACGATTGAGTGAACAAGCCTTAACACCTGTTGCAGTGCCTGCTTATGAGTAATCTTGTCGCTCGAGTGATATCGTCTGTTTGTAAACGTCTCTTATTTTGTAAGATTCTCCATCCCACTAGGTGCATAGCTGTCTGCTCGTCAGCACAAAAATCACACCTCAAAGCTATTGGGCTTTCGCCTGTCACAGAGGCAGAAGTTTTCTCTGACACAGTTCAGCGAGATATAAAGGCTAATTTGGAATTGTCGAGTATGAAGTTGTTTACGGATAAAGGAAATTATGCACTGTTAAAGATTTTAACTGCTGCCAAGATTTCGAAGATCAATCTGGAAGTTGAATTTGTTTCTCCTGAGTGTAAGTTAGCTCAGAGTATTAAAATAATGTACCTTAAGACTCTTGGGACACGTATGATTCAAGTAAAAATGTAAAGCATTGGTCATAACTGACCGACTTAGTTTATACAAGGTCATGTTTGTTGTGCTCACGTGTTCAAATGTTTGTTATGCTCACGTGTACAAATGTTTGTTGTGCTCACGTGTACATATGTTTGGAGTAGTAGAAGCTGCTTTTGACCTAGTGTACAGCTTCTATGATAAATGCGGTAGACGTAAAACATTTGGAAAATGATCCTTGGTGATGAGCGTTGAACTAAACAATTTTTTAAGGATTTGCCAGTTTACTAGACGACTAAGATCACACTGAGACCTAGTCATAGATAATGTTGTGAGTGCAACCTTAATATACTTGAAAGCCATAGACCCAACACTTCAATAGAACTTTTAGATAGCTGATAGATATCAGGGAAGGAAGTATGAAAGGACAGTTGTATGATTTCGTAATTGCTGAAAAGTACATCTTGCATTCTTTCACATGTAAGATGTTTGAATTTGAACTACAATACTAATGGCTGTTTCAAGGTCCACATAAGATATTTTATATTTTGGAACAAAATGGTAGCATCCGATCTGAAATATAGGAACAATCAGGATTATGTCCTTGTCCTTTATTATAGGAAAATTCCTTCCTACTGAATGTTTGTTGTATAGAGTGGTGCCTATCTCTATATCCTTAACCTTTGGGCCACACAGCTGTGCTAGCACAATTGGTAATAAAATGTAAGTTTTTTTCTTACGACAACTCCTACATCAATTGTGTGTAGAGAAACTGATATGGTTGAAAGTATCATAGACTGCTAAGTTTTCCCCATTATGTGAGTTTTTGGTCATTACGACATATGGTTTAAGTAGACTCTCACCATCGTTGCTCCACCTTCATACAGAAGCTTAAGTACAGATACAAGCCACTGGTGTGTGGCAGGAATGCATCATGTCTCCCTGTTTGTTCAACATCATCCTTGACTGGGTTGCTGTAAAAGCTGTGCATGGGAGGCAAGGCGTTTTGGTTGGCACAGATGTGGGTGATATATCCCGACAAAGCTGACAATATTATCTGGGAGAAACGGATAAGGTTGTCCTATGGTTTAATGGCAGCATGAACATGGAGGCCAGTAAGGTCAGACTCTGCATCAGCTTAACAATGACTAAGTACTTTGCAATGCCAGATTTAAACCTCCATCTAAATGGTGAGAGCTTGGAGTGATTATAGAAATTGACTTATCTGGGTTCTGTATTTACATGCAGTGCATTCTGCTTGGAGGAAATTTTTTGCCCACATCTTGAAAGTAAGCTTGAGCTTTGGTTACCGCTGTCTGACCCTAATGACTTGCCAAGATATTTCTATTGCGACAAAGATGTGAGTATTTATTAGTTCTGCAATGTCAGTCTTGCTCCATGTGTTTGAGTGCTGGACCTTTTTGGCAGCCGACCTATGGTCTCTTGAATGCTTTCAAATTTGCTGCTTTCTCACATTGCTTCACGTTAGCTGGCTTGACTGCCACAGAAATGGTGTCATTTGCCAATGGTGTTACAACCAGCCAGTGGTGCAAATGACCATCATCAAATCAATAGTCAGCTCTCATGGTTTGGACTTCGTTGTAGGATGGAGGCATCCAAGCTTCCTAAATGTGTCTTCTGGAGCCAGCATCCTGACAAATGGAGAATGCCGTGAACCATTCCAAGATTATCATCTAGTCTCTGATCTGGAAGTAGAAGAGGGAGGGGGCTGCCTTAGGCAAAGAATCAGGATCCCATGGATGTAGTGAGTCACATAGCATCAAATCAGCTACAATGGCATGCCTTTGTCAGGAACTCATGTGCTACCAGCAACAACTAGACCAGTTCATTGTGCTAAGTTCAAGTTTAAGTTCAAAGTTTAAGTGGTCTGGTGGATTCTTGTAGAACAGTCTTTGACTAAAGGAAAATTAGTTCTTGAGAGAAGACCTTTCTTGGTAACATTCGATATTGGATGAAAAGAAATGAAGCTATCAATGAGTGATCAAACGCCAACAGAAACTGAGAAGTGGGAAAGGCACAGTTGTTGAATGCTCATACAATAAGCGTGAATTGTTTGTCTTTTGTGGTATGGAAAATTTGCATACCCAATGTAACCAGTAGAAACAATGTCCTTTACCTTTGTCATGGGTGTACAGTTGTAAGAATGGTATGAGAGTCCATAACTAAGGAGGTGTCATTATGAAATTAGAAACCAAAGTATGGTCATTGATAGCTTTAAAGAGAGTAGCAAACCTCGTGTGAACCAAACTTATTCAGGTATAATTTATCGGCTATGATATTTTGTGGTATATTACAAAGGAAGTATACATGAAAGAATTTTTAATATTTTGTCCTTCTGTTTTAACAGCCTTCAAGAGACCATCAATTTTCCCAAAAGCACAGGTATTTATCCTCCATGTTCTACCATTTTGGTATTTTCTATACCATAATAATTATACAGAGAAGCAAATTTCTGTGTAATAAAAAACCAAATTGTAGGGATGCATCAATGCTGCTCTGACTGATTTATCAAACATTGATTAATCAAACATTGATTAACCAAACATTGATTAATCAGCTGCCTAATATCAGCGGATAATCTGTCAATTATTGATTCCAGACTTTGCACTGCCCTGTTTTGTCAGAAGCAGATCTCCATGTGTAATGTATGTAACTACAAACAGAAGTTGCCAGTTATGGAAATTTTCTCCAGCAGTCTCCATGACCCAACAAATTGGCTACAAAAATTTTGGCATCTTCACCAACTAGTGTTGCTACTTAGTCGCTGTTCAGTATGTCTGGAAAAGTAGCAACATATTTCAAAAGCAAAGAAAATACAGAAGCAAAGGAAATACAGAAGCATAGGAAATACAGAACCAAAGGAAATGATGGTTCACATAATTAGAAGTGTCATTCTAATAATGGAAATATTGCTTAGGGGCTGTATGTGCCATGATCTCAAAATTTGTCTGACTAAGGACAGGTGAAATTCACAAGGCATATTGACAAACAACACTAAACATTGAGCTTTGCTGTGAATTTTTTTGCAAATTAGGCATTAATTAAGCAATTCGGGAAATAAAGCAAAGAAAGTCAATTGTTGCAATTAAGTCTATGGAAAAAAAGTGTTATTAGACTAATAACACCAATAATGCCATTAGCCACCATTGGTATTACCAAGGATGTATCTGCAATTGCCAGTGGTCAAAAATGGGTAATGATAATACAGCACTGCTTACAAAGTCTCAATGACATTTTGTGTGATATAGTTAACATCTAACACAATTATTTTTAAAAATTCCTTTGTAATTTAACTAAAGTAATGCTAAGGCAGATATGGTTAATAATAGACAGACTTTATGAAAGAATAGGCAAGACCAACCAGAAAATACACAGGAAAGAGGAGCAGTGGGTGGAGATAGATTGTCATGGTCTTTATTTTTAAGTAATGGGTTGGAAAAGAGGTAGAAGGTAGTATGAGGTAGCACTATTTGTGAAGGATAAAGACAAAGAACAGTGGCACTTAATGGTTACCTATGTCACAGGATACAAACACAAGAAGGCCAAGAAGTGGAAGAGGAAGTGTAAAAACATCTGGATTGATTGATACAGTGATCAATTTATAGTTAATAAAATCTTATTTTACAATTGTTTTGTTTTTTCTTTAAGCTGCCATTTTTGGAACTGGATGGTGGGAGCCAATTGTTTACTCCAAACAATATTTGCTGGTACGTCTTGCTCATTACAGAGAAAAATTTGTAGCTTTCTATTACACATTATACTTGTATAAAAGTATTTTCATTTCCTATGTTTGTAGGGGTTTATATACTTTTTCAGATTTCAGTGCAGCTTTTTGTATGTAAGAATTATTTCCAAAGCACCATGTTTATTGCAATATGATATGAAATGTGTTGTTAAAATAAGAAATAGTAACAACGATATTTCCTAGTTACATTTGAATCTTAACTAAGAACTGTACTTGTAGTACGAAATTAGTTTTATTGTGGGGTTTAATTTTGTGGAACTCCAACTGTTATATTGCTGTATTTTTGTGTTAGTTAACTTTGCATTTTTCAGCATTGTGCCATCAAAGTACTGTGAATAGTTCATTAAAGTGAATACAGGGTTTGGTGGAAGAATATATTAGGGAAACTTAACGTGACATCCTTATGCCATCAAGGCATCTGTTGGCATGCGGTTGGTTCTTAGCCTGAATTTAGGATGGAAGGGGAAGATCTACATAGAAACTGAAAACATGATTTCATTGCACTCAGTGATGGTGAGTAAGCTTCCTTCACTGGATTGAAAACAAAGGCAAAAAATACTTGTGACTAGTAGTAAAATGCTTATAAAGGATATGATTTTGCAAGTCATGATTTTGACATAATTGTAAAGGAAAACCATTGGTAACAAATGAATTAAGGCCTCGGATATTTTGCACACCTGGAAAACTGCACATGTGCAAAGTCCTGTAATCATACACTATGTAAATCCTTAGTTAAATTTTTATGTCATTTCTCTTTGTGAGTGATGCTTTAAATAAACTGGAAGCATCTACAATTTTGAAAACTTTTGACTTTATGGACTCTGTGGAAGCCATACAGAAGAATGTGGAAGCCATCACATCAACAGCATTTCTTACAGTCTTCCAGAAATATAGCTTCCCGTACTAGTAAAAGAAACACAACAAACACAACACAGCTGTAATTCTCAGGACATCTCAATCCCTGTCATCATGGACGTCTGCACTGAGGTAGAATGAAATAGCTGTATCATTTCTAGTAGCCTGATGACGGGAGAAGTGTCTCTCAAAACATAGTTCATAAAAAGCATGCGACTCATGTCATGATTGAGCTCCTGTCTACATGTACAATTTCTTGACAGAATTCCTTATTTTTTCTATTGCTCTTAAATGCATAGCTTATTACCTTTGCTAATGAGGTTATGTGAGCATCAGAATTTGTTCATTGGTTGGTTAGTTGGTTAACTGGTCGATGGATTGGTTAGATTTCAAATTGTCTCAAATTGTTTTCAATGTATCATTCTAAAATTTTTAGGACATGTTTGTAGCTTGACTGGCTCCAGGTCGTTAGTTTTTCAGGATGATCTGAATCAAGTCCTGGATTTTGAATAATTTTTTCAGTAATGAAACCATAGTGCTAGTAGGGAGGTATTTTTGAGAACCCAGTTTCTTTATTTGGTAATGTTATCCTAATGAAGCATGACTAGCAAGGAAATCATTTTCATGAAGATCCCTGTTATTTGAATAATCATGTTGACTCATTTGCTTTCTTTATTACTTTTAGTTTTGGAATGTAAATTTTTTCAAAACGTCTTCAGATGTAATTTCTAAAACCTATTTTCTGTTTGCTATAAGTACTATATAGATGTGTATATTTATCCTTGTAGAACACCTGTCAATATCTAAGGACTTGAATATAGTACCCTGTCTTGGACATTTCTGCATTGCTTAGAATATTACACAGCAACAGCTTTGATAGAATACACCTTGCTGCCTCTGTCTACTATAGGGTGTCTTAAAATTCAGGAAATATCCACTTATTAGAAGAAACCACATTGACATCAAGTTCCATACTTGTAGAGCATAGATGAACTTTGTATCTGTCTCCTGAATAGACTTTGAAGTTGAGGCACTTTTATTTCTGCCTGCATAATATGGTAGACTATTGTAGTTAAAATTTCTACTTTGTAGTCTGTAACAATTAAGCCAGCAATAATCCCTTTTTGCTTTTATTTAATATTTAATTTATTTGGTGCACATTTCTAATATTGATGACAATTATGTTGCGAATGAGTTAGGCTGTGGAAACTACACCATGTGGAAGTAACATCAATCATGTTTCATTGTACATATAAGATAGATAGCAGATGAATTATATTTATAGCTAAGAAATAGCTTAAATGTATTATTGATTGAAAGAATGAATTAGATTACATTGCCTGTTAACCTCCAAAGTTTGAATTAGGTAACCACTTTTTGCTTTATTTTAATTTGTAATATTTATCTCTGAATCACAGCACATAGGTTTACCATATTTCACATTTTGTTCACCATAAAAAGTTTTTGTCCCTATGATGGTATGCCCTTTTAGAAGTTATGATGCAAGATAGGATTAACAATAAAACTTATATACCTACATGATTTAACTCCTCAGATTCAGTTGGCATATATATTGTGTAAGAAGACACCATTGATCAACCTGGCTTTTTCATTAGTTAGCATTGCTATTCCAAGTTGAAGTGCATAAGATCTTTTAATGTGACTTGTTGTGAATTTCTGTCACTCCCTGTCTTCTTCTTTGTCTTTGGTATGTGCATTTTTGTTGATTTGGAAACATGGGCTGCAAATCTCATGAGTCTTTCCAACAGCAAGAATTTTTACAGGAAGAATCCTGCGGCTAGATCATTTAAAGACAACTGTGGCAATTCTGCACTGAAAAGTAATTTGTTTATCAGCTAGCACTGCATTTAGATCCATCATCCCTTTTATGGGCATTCGGTTAGAAGACTTAAATAGATGTGGCATTGCGTTTTGTGGAACAATCTCATTTTACAGTTGATTATTCATAAGTAATAATTAGTGGTTGATTGTGCCAGAAATGCTATGTAAAGAGTAGATGCATAATGGGAGCTACCTGAAATATAAGGTGCTAGATGTTCTGATATAGAATATTAAATGTATTGGAATGTATTTTTCTTGTTTTCATTTTCCAGCTATCTTCTTGAAAGTAAAGAGGGTTCTCTTTTATGTAATGAAGGTGACAGACCAAAGGTAGATGAGCTTTTGGAATGGGACATTACCACAGTACAGGTACAGAAGCAAGACATTTTTGTTATCATTAAACCTACATTAGGGTATATCTCATTGTAAAGATGAGCATCATCATCATCATCAAGCATTTAACGTCTGTTGAACTCTTGGCCTCGAGGTAGGTGTCTTTCCCCTGGCCACTCTGTTTCCATGCCTTCCAGCGTCTCCACTTCTCCTGTATTAAACTATTAAACAGTATATTGATTTCCTTTTTGGACCAAAATCCATTTGGTGTATTCTTTATAATTTATAATTGCATGACATTATAGCTTCATAAGCACGTCCATGTAAAGGCCTAAGATATAAAGTCACACAATGAATAAATCAGGATTCTGGATCTTGTTGCTGGTGCCTTGCATCTATTAAATTTTTGTAGCCAAGATTTGTCTTTTTAACTCACGGTTAATTCCATTGTAAAAGGAATAAATGGAGTTATCCAAATCGGTTGAGTGTGAACTTGTTACTGACGCTACAATTGTTCCACAATGCTTTTAGTTGAGTGGAAATTTGATTGTTTTGCGAGTGCAGCCCATCATCCCATCATGAGGAGAACCAATTGGCATTAATGAAGTGGAGTATGTCATGTCATCATTGGAAGAACCCATCAGGCTCAATGGCAGTGGCAGCTGGTGGGGTTTTTCATTGGGGGGCAGGGTGGTTAAATTACATATTTGGGTGTGATGCCCCTATCTCGTATTAGAGATGTTACATGAGAACAAAAATGTAACTTTTAGGTCTGCATTGCCTAGGAACTTAGGCATTTAGTAAATCTTCGATAAAAATTTTTACTTTATAAAAGCAGAAGTTACATAAGCAAAGGTACAGCAAATGTCCTATCATAAGAGCAATACTTGACCGTGAGTTCGCCTCAGGTACGCTTTGATTTCCGAAGGGTGTGCAACACTTTTAGTTTATAAAAAAACATATTATAATTGACATTTGATTTTGGTTGCTCTTATTGTGAAATTTTATCACCAAATGTGATAGGTTGTAGTTTTCAGATTTCATTGTTTACTACATTACGTTTAATGTAAAACTTAAGCAGTCATATCAGCAGACATGTTAAGTCTTATGTTTAATGCTTTGTAGTTTCTATAAAGAGTTTTGTGTGGTTTTAAGGGATACATTTGAAGTTTCTTGTAGACTTTTAAAGTGAAGAAGAAGACAATGTCTCTAAACCCCTTTTGAAAAGGAAGTTGATCAATCTACCTTTTGTGTTACTCATAATGTCCTAGTTTTTTTTAATAAAATATGCCCTATCCCAAGCAGGATACATCTGTAATGCTACCTTTTTGTCTTTTCTGTGTAGCCAGTAGCACTTCCCTATGTCATTGCCAAAGCAACTGAAAGTAAAGCAGATCCTCATTTGATCAATGCTGTCGATCAAATGTTAGCAGTATTGAGTAAAATAGTAGAGCACAAACAATACTGCATTGGTGTAAGTATCTGTACCGATGCCAGGAGATATGTTTTTGTCTTGATTTGTATGTTTGCCTGTCTGTCTATCTGTTCATTAGCAAGATAACTCAAAAACGTATCTGTGGATTTTTCAGAAAGTGTCTGACCAAGGATTAGCAACAAATGGTTAGTTTTGGGGGATGATCCGAATGAAATCCTGGATTCACATTTGTACTTACTTTGCTTTTAATGGTATTCATCAGGATAAACATCCAATTGTGTTCTAAGTATGATATCAATAACTCTGCACAAGTTATCAATATGAGGACTTCAACCAGGTCAGGTATTTCTTGGTCAGGTGCACCTGACCACCCATGTAGAACACCGCCAGTTGACTGGGTTTTGGGTTTACCTGATAGCTTTGTATTGATGGTCATTTGGCAGCATAGCATTGTAAGTGCTAGGTTTGTTCTTTTTCTTAAATTGTCAGCTTATTGCAAATTATTTTGTATTTTTGTCTGTTTGTGTACCTGTATACTTGTTAAATTCTGATGGCAGGGCATGTACTTAAACCTGAAGTTTTGAGTTCAGGATGTATGCACCCAAAACTTGCTTTGCATGTAGAGCTGTTTGTTAGTGTGCATTTATTTGTGCAAGGAGTGGTGTTGTGTTTGACTTGTTCTCTTGTCATGAATTCATTATTTTAAGTTTGCTGAGTTTTTTCTTAAGGCAACTTATTTTTACAAGGAGTTTTGATAATTAATGCCATCAATATAAATGGACTTTTTTGTATTGTATGTATTGTGAAAAACCTGAACAATACTCTTTTCTAGAACTCTTGATGGTTTTTGTCATGATTATAGTATCCAAAACACTTTCTGTTCTTTCGGTAACTATCAGGCTAGAAAGGTAACAAGTGGAATTTAAAGCAATTATTCTTCCCAACATGGTATCGTCAGGATTTGAATCCTTTACTTGCAGTGGCAAAGCTGACCGAGCAGGTCCTGCTCTCGAGGTTTGGCAATGGAATAAAAGGCTTCAAAATCGACATCCTGAATAGCCTACGTGCTAGAAAATAATTTAGTACAACTTTGTGAAGCAAAGTTTTCATTTAATTAACTTTTAACACCACATTTAAGTGTTAAAACAGTGACACTCCTGCTTTCCAGAATAGCAGGACTATATGTTGACATAACAATGACAAAGGGTTGCCTCTGAACCAGTTAAATTAGTCCAACCTTGACAACTTGTGATCATGATCACTGCGTCAAGCTCCTGCTCTCCATATTTATCAGGATTACTCTTTGTTTTAGGCTATTGTGAAGCAGGACCAAATTAACAATGGCCAATTTTGAAGAACAACAAAATACAGGATGCCTTGACAAAAGGAAAGGCAATCACAGTGTGGTTTAACTCTTGCCATAGAATGGGGGGTCTACCAACAAAGTGACACTGTAGGAGCATGCTAAGAAATATTTTCTTGGCGTTTAAAAAACATGGTCTCGAAAAATGTTTGGACAAGCAGGACCCTTGGCTTCGTCATTGTCGAGATGACATTCAGGAATTTAATTTAGTCTTATATACTCATCGTTTTGATTTAATCTTTGGCACCTCTTCAAGTTGAGCATAATGATTTAAGCATCATGTGCCATAAATTATATATATCTTTGACTCTCTTTATTAGAATTGCACAACTGTGGCAGACATTGTTTTATGGGGGACCTTGTATGGTGTTTTGCATGATAATCCTGAATTTCAAGGTAATGTTGGAAAACATGGATAACTAATTTTAGTGCTTGGTTGAATACTCACGTATTCTGTATTGTCATCTGTAGTTATCAGGAAATTTGTCATTAGGTACCCTGTTCTTTTGATTGTACGTTGTATAACTGAACGAGTTGACATTTTTCTGTGTTTTGCCCTAATCGGTCGACCCATCGTTAGCCTGTGGTCAGCACTTAAGTATGCCAATAGCACCTTCCCACTTCATTTCATTTAAGAACATTAAATCCCAACTTGGTATTGGTTGCTTCGTCTGCAATTTTCTGCAGTTGGTTCCAATCATTTTTTATGGTTTCAGTTCACACATCCTAGTTAATTCGAACTTAAGTCTGAACATAGTCATGCACGTGCAGTAATCTGTTACTTGAATGGATTTTAACAACAGTCTGGCGTTGCTGTTTCAAATCACTTTGAAATACGTGACCATATGGCGTTGGAAGTATTTGCCTCCAAAATTCTCAATGTTACTTTTCGATCGATGCAAAAACAGTCTCATTTACTCTTCACCTTCTTTTCCTGTCTTCATTTATTTAATCAGAAGCCTTCAGTTTTCGCTTTCTGTTACCTATAGTGGTCAATTTCATGTCCGCATATCAGTAAAGGTGGAATTGCTCACAAATTTTCTTTCTTAGTTTAACATCTAGAGTCACCTACAACCATTTCGGTTTTGACTCCCCACTAGCATTACTCCGTAATTTGGCTGGCCTGGTAACCAGTGGTTTAGTGGAGTTTCTCGGACCCATGGCAACTTAGTAAGATGGGGCTGTTATGTAGGAACGGTGAAGCGAAGAGAAATCTACAGGGGAAGGGGGTTCGAGGTAGCGTTCAGTCGGGGCTCCGACCTCGGCGTAAATCTGCGCGGGGATGAATCGGTCGGCGATTCTAATTCAGACTGTAATCCATTTTGATATTGGAAAATGAAGGAAATTTTATTATCGCGTCTGCCGGTCTTGGCTAAAAAGTATGAGTTACCCCCATGTTGTACGGCCGCCAGTTGGCGCGAATTTAAAGTAAAATCAGAAATAACTGGTGGAAATCTTTCTCGTTTATTACCTGAAAATGCGGAAAAATTATTGTTCTTGAAATACAATTTCCAGGGACTTTGCTATCATAATCTGTGATTGCCCATTTATGGAGATTAGGACGAATTTGTGCTTGACGTTCTGTCAATAATGGGCGATAATCAGATGATGACGATGTTGTGAGGCAGGGTTTATGGGTAACGATGTGTGCTTCTTCGTTTTTTAATAGCTTGTGTGCTTTGTCTGATGACATTTTTACCTATACGACTCAAGTATAACTGAAAGGCGACTATTTCATAGTCTTGCTCCTAGATAATGACTTCATGAGCTTGGTGTCCATCAAGGAAGTCGTGCTTGTACATTGCTCACTACCCGACCGGGTGAGTGTTCACCCCAGGTCACTGCAGGCAGCAAAATGACTTAAAGATACCAAACGTGTCCTGTCCAATGGTAAGATGAATTTGAGTAGCATTAGGAGGTCATCAAACCAAATCTTTTGACTTTGCACAACGCATTACCAGACCAAAAATAACTACCTCTTTGGCAAATCTAACAGTCATTTTCTGCTACCTGGGCGAGATCATCAGCACAAGTTGGATCACAAACTTTCAGCCCTGATGGCAATCGTACTCCTAAAGCGGATCGTCAAATGCATTCTGTAGTTTTCTGTCAATTAGGACAGGAACGTAGTGGCTACAAAATGCATCCTTGTCTCACTGAAGACCAAATCAAGTACCTCTGACTGAAGGCACGGTTGCTACTATGAATATTTGCACTGCACACATAGTAGCCAGTACATAAGTTTTTTTCTCTGATATCAGCCCAAACGAAGATTTCTGGCATACACTGTAAAAAGCAGCAGTGATAGCTCCTACCTTCAGTTGTGAAAACACATGGTGGTTGTATGCACACATCAGTCAGGCCAGTAACTTGCTTGGGTTTCTCAGCTTTCTTTCTTTCTCCATAGTCTTTCTTTTGTCCTGGATGCATGTCTTAGTGTCGTCTGTTTGGTCGTGTAGTTTGTCGTCCTTTGCTCTTCATCATCCCTAATTCACCATTATTATTCTTTCTCAACCCAAAAGTCTCTCGCTCTTTCTAATGTTTACGAGCTTTTCGTCAGGTAGTACTTGTACTGGTTTTTAAAATGTGTAGCCTTTAGACTCTTACTAACACCCTTTCGTTTCTTTATCCCAGTGATTATTCTCCAACTCTCCTATTCATTACTTTATATTTTCGCCAGAGATGTTAAGTAACCCGTCATACATTTTTGCCTCCGTCAAGGAGGTTATATTTTGCTTTCTTTCTGTTTGTCTGTTTGTCTTTTTGTTTGTCTGTTTGTCTTTTTGTTTGTCTGTCTTTCTGTTTATCAGTTTGTTTATTTGTTTGCCTATCTGTTAGCAATTTAGGTCATGACGTTTGAACGTATCATGCTGAAATTTTTATTGTTATTCTGAATGGATCAAGCTGATTTTCTTGGTATTATCCGAATCAAATCCTAGATTGTGGATCATTTTGGAATTTTTGGTAATGATATCGTCATTAAGTCATAACTAGCGCAATATCCTTGTGGGGAAAACTCTGTTATCATGACACCTTGTAGCACAGGTTATCTAAATATTTTAAAAATTAGAAATCCCACCCGAGCTCAGTGCTTTGTTGGAGATTTTCTCTTGACTGCATCTAGTTCCTTTACTTTGTTCATTTATAAAGATCTTAATCTGAAGCCCTTTCTAACCAAAATACTGGAGCTGATTTGTGATGCATCACTCATTTCCATAACTGATGTTTTGAATTTTATATCCAACCATCTCTCCACAGTTTGTTTTAGCAGCCAATGTCATTTTATTTTGTAGTTACACCATGATCATTTTATCTTGATTTCGTCTTGGTACCACTTCTTGATATTGCATACAATAAGATTAATTCGTATGTTGACAGTAGATCAAGTTGTCAGTTGACCGATTATGCTTTTGAAGTAAAAAGTACTCTCTGGACATCATACCTTTTTTAACTCAAGATGCCACAAACAAGTATCCTGGTGTTCACAGCTGGTTCAAGAATTTAAGTTCAAAAGACGAATTCAAGGCAGCCTCAGATGCAGTTATAGGGTGTCAAGGACTTACTGCGCTAAAGGTATTAAAACGTTCGTCTTATTGTATCTCAAACAACCGCACGGTTGTTAAAGACAGTTAAATTGAGCGGTTATCTCATTTAACAGCCGTACAAAATACTAAAACAGACCCCTCCTATTTCTTCCATATCCGATCTACGTACTTACCTACCTACTTCTTTTCCCCCTCTGCTACCCTCCCTGCCACACACAGGCAGTCTCTCCTTCATATGCCCTTCCTCGTCCTACTTGCTACTTCTCTGGCTGCCTTTCCATCTCCCCAAGGCTCCCTGGAAAGATTCGTACCTATATTCCTACCACCAACCTACCTTCCCACCTTCCCACCTACCTACCCACTTACCCACCTACCTACTTACCTATCTACCCACCTATCCACCTACCAACATACGTACCTACTTACAAATATAATTACCTACCTGTATACTTGCCTGCATATATATTAACGTACCTACCAACGTACAAACTAGGTTGTCAATTAAAACGTATCCTACTAAGTAGTGTAGTCGTAGCTCTAATCTTTATACTTTCGATTGTGTTGCCTGTTGTAGCTTTTTGAGATCTCAGTCCATGTCCAAAGATATGGATTTGACACACGATGTCGTATACTGTCCCTAGATTCGCAAGTATTGTTTTTTCAATCGTTATTTAATGCACCATCCATATTGGGGAAATGTATCACATGAACCCTGCTAGATATTTTTATGTTAGAATTCACGACATTACCTATTGCCCTTGTTCTGTTTCTCTCAGGATAGTTTTCATGCCAGTTCATTACCTTTGAACCTGCACCGATCATCGGGTCAAAGCACATCGAGTCAACGAAGTATGGGTAACGATTATAGTTTCTTTAGTTTTATCTGCCAATTTATGTGGTCTGATAAATTCGTTCGTCATTCGACAATTTCGTGTTAATTTACGTAGCATACATACGTTTGCAGGAGTGGTAACTGTATTGTTTTTTTTACTTTAAAGTATTGACGTCATAGGGTTAGCCTTGGAATACCTTATTTTCTGACGTTAACGTCGTGAGCATTTATTTAATTTTTCGGGGGTGGTTGGGGGCTAAGGTAGGGTTCATTTAAGGCATATTCTTGACTGTCCATAAAGTCTCGTCTTGTCCGTAAAGTCTTTAAAGTTGGTCTTTTGAACGCCCCCTGGTGACATAAGGACGTTCCTTCTCCAAAGGAATCCTTTCTGACTCTCTTACTGCGTCAGCTCTTAGCTGTTAAACTATGTATTATCTTTGGATTTTGGTCTTTTCGTTCAGTTTCATATTATCAAGTGATACCTTGTTGTTACTGGTTTTTGTGTTTATTTTTATGTTGCAGATGCTTCTCCAGAAACGCCACTCGAAGAGGTATGCTTAGTGTTCCGTTTGATTGTGTCTTGCTAATGTAAGAGCGACTTTTTAAAAGAGTACAGCCGCGCAGTGATATATACAGTGACGTATTTCCTTCTTAAGTTACTAGATGTCATGCTCGTGTAATAGCCCGGTCAAAAAAGAGCAATTTAGTGCTCCCATATATCTTTGTTCTCACTCCATGTTGCAATTTTTTTCTGATCTTTCGGGGGCAAAGATGGGTGGGTTTGGTCCCCATTTTATCACATGCAATAGCCCCGTCAAATATATGTGTGTTAATTTTCACAGTGTTTCATTGGTTCTACTACCGTGATTGTCTGAAAAGTTGTCAGGGGTCCCTTTAGGGCCTGTAAGCTAGGACACTTACCCCTTTTACCCAATTATCGAACTACTACTGAGGCGAGTTCCGTTCTTAACAACCTCCTTCCAGGCGTTATAAGTATTCTGCTTCAGTTGCTGTCTTGACACTCAGTTATTTTGTTATATTATTTATAATAATTCGGCTCTTTGTTTCATAGGATTGGACATAACGCTTGCATCTGGTAACATAGAGCCACCTAGCACGTAGCATCTAGCAGCTACTTCTCTGTACGACAAGAGTCTTATAAGGCTGTGATGCGTCTCATGTATCTTCGGTTTCCTTAACGTGGCTGTTTTTACTGGAGTGGGTTGTTAGCCCAAAACAAACCTCTCTTCTCTCATCTAATCACAGGGGGATGGCAGGTGGCGCGAAGTGATATGTGGCCCCGCCGTGGCCTTCCCTGGAAAACTATGCTTCCTTTTTGGGTGTCCTTCCTTTATGGATTTTCCGGCCACAGCCTTGACTGGCAAGCCTACGGCCATTCTTGGGTGTGATGCCAGAACTAGTCTTGCTATAGCTCCAGTCATTCGCTCCCATCCCGCGTCCACCACGACCGAATTTGTGCCCACCCTACCCGTTGTCCCGAAGCACACTGACATTAACGTGGCGATGAGGTGCGACTTCAGAGTTCACCCCTGCCCCAGTAAGGGGGTGTCAATAAAATGCAATCACAGCTTTAAATTGAGAGTATAAGTATTTGCTTTTTTAATTGCCTCAAACGTACTTATCGTTTTGTTTTGACCATTTCTTTGTAAGATAAACATTCCTTGCATAGATAGACATACGTTCGTGATCTGAATTCATTGCAAAACTGTACGATTGTAGGCTTATACTGTGCTTTGTCAACCATGCCATTATTTTTACACTCGGTGAACAGATAACGAGTTGGACTTGGTTTAATGGTGATTAGTTTATGGTACAATGCAGGACAGTGTAGACATACAATATTCTACTTGATGCTGTAGTGTCATATGTCATATAGTGTCACATGTCATTTATTATTTAGGCACAAGAAGGGCCTTCATCAGCTGAAGTTATTGACGCAAAAAAGGCTTGGTCAAAAGGCAGGTCGGCCATTCGTGAAGCTAAAGAGCGCAAGCATCCCATGTAAGTATGAATTTTCTTGCTACAGTTTGCTTACAAAGCAAAATTGTTTTTTGAATCTTTTCTTGAACACTTTTTCCAAGCAGAATCTTTGTTGAACTTGGTAAAAATTTGTTGTCTGAAGTCTAGTTTCCATGAATCTAAGTTATCTTCAACACAGGAAAAAACGTGTAAAAGATTGCTATCTGTTCCATTAATTGTAGTTAATACCTACTTTCATTGACGTATTTCAGATCGTGATACTAAGAATCTCAAGTGAACTTCGCTAGAACTATGTGCCGAGTTAACAAATAGGTCTGTGTATTCGAGTCCCCTCGTCTCCCTCTTCGATGTGTACATTGTGTTAAATGCACGAAATAGATGTATAGTTACATATATGCAATATTTGTATACACACTTGTGTGCACTTACGCATGCTATAACTCTTATCATGTTTGTATATATAAATTATAAGAAATATTGGACTATTTTTATTGTTGTTGTTATTGTTGTCATTATCAGGATTTCTTCTCCTTCTTCTTCTTCTTTTTCTTCTTCTTCTTCTTCTGATTATTATTACTATCATCATGAAGTCTAAATAGAACAAGTAATGAAGTAAGAGGTATCTCATTGAAAGCTTATTAATAAGGCATTTTCACAATAGCTGCGTTGAAGAAGTGGCCGAGTAAAATCGAACCTGAGTCCCCGAGACTTCGGAGCCTGCACTCGAAGCCATTATGTTTATATAGGTGGTGTGATCTTTGCCAAAGCGTGTACTTTCCTGCTAGTTACGTATTGTGGTAAGTACTAATCACAACATGTATACTGTAACTTCACTTATTTTCTTTCAAAGTTTACCTGCAGCTACTGAAAGGAACATTCTAATCACAAGTGCGCTGCCGTATGTCAATAATGTTCCACATCTCGGAAACATCATTGGATGTGTTCTAAGTGCTGATGTTTATTCAAGGTAAAGTTATGGATGTCATGGTAATTTATCTGTACTTTTAAGTGAGGCAATTTATTAGCTGTCATTTTTAGGGACAGTCGTGGCATAGTCGTTAGTGGTGTTGGCTTTCAGTCCGAAAGTCAGGGTTCAAACCCAGCTATCGGTGGTGGCAGGACTGGCATCCGACTTTAAACAGGGTGGCCACGGAGGCTGGAAAAGCTGGAAAACATGTACATTTTTCAGTGTAGAAGGCTGGAAAAGCTGGAATTTGAAAAAATCTTCCAT
>JANTCA010014955.1:4282-21184 GCA_024741275.1 Chironex yamaguchii | reverse complement strand
CTGCTCTTTAACACTTCTTGGATCATGTTGCTGCTCTTTAACACTTCTTGGATCATGTTGCTGCTCTTTAACACTTCTTGGATCATGTTGCATTCTCTCTCACTTTCACTTGTCTCGTGTGGGATTATGTTTTGTGGCTAATGTTTTTCATCACAGCCAATCAGATCCCTTCTAATACCTACCAACTACTTCCTATAGTTCCTGTGGCGATTTTTCTCTTGCTCCAATCCCTGATCGAAAATTGGTCATTTGGATTCACAGGAAGAGACCCTTAAACGCAAACAGATGTTGCATGGAATTCACTAAAGGAAAGACACTAAGAGATTCCTGAATGCCATTTTTGCCATAAATTTAAACAACTGACGATGACAAAGCTACTATTATTTTGAACTGAATATTTGCTAGATATCATTGGACTTCGATTGTTGCATGTATTGTTGGGAGCAAGAATCACGAACAAAAAATTTCCATGAAGTCATTTATTTAACCCCCTCTTCGATCAAGAGGCCATTGCTTAGAAGTCCTAAATTATTGTTGTGCCCTTGTGCATGATTCGGGAACTTAATGGTACTGAGCTCAAGAACAGGCAGGTTCAACTGCTTCTACCTGTGAAGAAGCAAGGTCTTATGATTCATATTTTTATATAAAGTAGTTATGGCTTGTCTTACTTCCGTTGGCATGGTGCTGATTAAAGAATAAAAGAAGAAATTTTGTTTCTATTTAATCCATGTATTCGTATTTCCAAATAATTGCCTAGTAAATTAGCAATGAATAGTCAGACAGGATGTCACCATGTCCTAATGTAATAAATCGAATGATCCTTAAGAAGAAAATATATTTTTTTTCGTTTTTGACGCTTTTCTGATTATTGTCTTTAGAAAAAGACCCTGTTGTGAAGAGTATATGTGTATTCAAGACAGGTATTCCCTCCAGAAATATAGTATTTGAGTGAATAAGCGCGTTGTGTAGCGCACATCTTCAGAACTGTGGATCATCATCCAAGATGCCTTATACTGCGAACTGTCAGTGGCATTGCGAGAGACGATCACCACCAAACGTAACAAGGTGCCTTCCGCACCAACCACAGCTTGTGGTACTTCCTGCTGACCACCTGGTCTGGCCTCACATCGTCTGCCAGACTGTCGTCTCCTTGAAGACACCAACTTGAAGAACTAACAACAAAGAAGGGATTATCCCAAGACCTCAGAAGCCAAACCAGACATATCATTTATATAAGCCAGACCTCTAACTGTAGACGCGGCCACCTGGCGGGGCTGTCTTGTACTGGAATAATTAGCCATTAGCACGTCCACAGTTGACAACCTCCTTTAAAGATCTTTATTCTCAATTTTAGGACACAATTTGTGTTTTATTCTTTAATCAGAAGCTGGTCCAATGTGAAAAGACATTGGATTTACGTATTTTTCAATTTTTCTTTCACGAATAAAATTAGACTTAAAGCGCAGAGTAAATATGAGTAGATTTGTGAGCATTGTGCAAGTGAATTGGTGAATGATCTTGAAATTCCCTTGTCACTTTGTGCGATAGCATAAGAGTCGCTCACCTATTGAAAAGGCCACGAAATTCACTAATGGTAGTTGCGGTAATTGAAACATTTCAGAAACATTTCATTTTACAAATAAGCAGTGATAGAGGTTTCCGTCATCGCTCTACTCAGCCTGTCCCTTTTGTTTGTCAATAGGTTTAATTGCAACTTGCTTGTCAGTATCTTTTAAGGTCTGGAATAGGTTTGGCTTGCTTCTACTTGATTTCATGGCTTATTTAGTTTTGGCCGTTTTTCCTATTCACTTAAGACGCAGCTTTTTGGGTTTTTATTTCTTTTGGGGGTTTTTTTCATACTCGTAACCGAGCGTAGCTGATTCCCATGCCATCGTTTGGAAATTTACTAGGAATTGAGCTCTTTATGAGAGTGGGCTCGCATTACCTTCTGTCACCAATGGTATTTTGTTTGTGGTGATGCGGATTCGAACTCGCAACCACTGGCTTGCAAGATCTTCGTCATATCCACTATACCACTGCGGATCGTAAAAGACGTCGATAATCATCATCAAAATCATGCTGCTCCCAGAAACCTTTGCTGTCTATGACATCGTTCCCATGTTCAATTCGGTAAACCACGAGGTACTGTTCCACGCGAGACACCATTAGCGAGCGAAGTTACTGGCCGGACTTGTACTCTGTATGATGTTAAATTATGTAAATTGAAGGCGTGTCAGGGAAAAGAACAAGCAGATCGTATTTGTACAATTTTCATCATGTAAGAGAAAGTTTTGGGATATTGCAGCTGTCCTGTGCAAGGTGTAAGGTGAAACTCGACATGAATCCAGGTAAAACATACAAATTGATAAACATACAATATTAGATAAACTTGATTATCACACTTATTGTCTTTGATTTTTTACTTCCAGTTTAACTGTAGTATTTGTCCCGTTATCATGAGTGTGATTTGAGCAGTTGGTGGCCGAAAACGTGGTCTGGCCGAAATAATAAGCGTTAGTATGAGAAGCTATTGTGAGCCTCCCAAGTTCTGCCCTGCAGGTTCGTATTTGATCAGAATGGCATTTCAGACCGACATGCATGTAAGTAGCGATGCCAGCTTGGCTGTTGGAACATGATGTGCTATATTTGGTTTACCCATTTGTAAACTTCTGTATGGAACTAGCACAAATGTCGATGAATGGACGGCTGGTGGGCACGGAACACGTGCCGGCTCTAAGCGTATATACCCAAAGACAGACACTAAATAGCAGATGTGATAATCGGGTTTGAATGACTTATCTTTCAACCTTCCTGTGTGAGCTGTGGAACTCAGTAATAAAAGTGTAAGGTATACAGCCGCGAGACCCTGGATCGACGCTCGCGTGCTCACAGTCATAACTTGATTTTTGATATTTACACAAGATCAGCCTGTCAACCACCGGTTGGTATCCATACAAATTTGATGTTTTGTATAGTTCAAGGCTTCTTCAAAGCTCGCTTTCTGATATTTCTTGTAATTCTTTCATGCCTATGTTTACGTCGACAAAATTGTCCCTCTATACGAAAACAATCTCGTTTGATTTCTGCCAGGTTAGAACAACGGTAGGCTATACTGGGCAGCTTTGCTATCGACTGTTCTTTGGGGAGTTTTTTCGGCAGGATTATTAATTTACACTTATGGGTCTAAATGTTCTTACAAAGGTCTTGTTTATACTGGTAGATAATGATTGAATCCTCTTTAACCAACGATGTGAGTCGATTTATGAGGCACTTTGAAACTCCTCATCTAACGTTTAATTAAAGCAAATATCGTTCGTATTTATCGTTTCTTTCGTAAAATTATTTACTCTCGATCCTGTAGAGCCACTAGTATTTGAATCTATTAGAATTATATCTGTTATGTCCACTTACATCATCATTATTATTATTGTTATTGTTACTATTATTATTGTTGTTGTTATTATTGTTAGTAATATTATTATTCTTTTTATTGTTGTTGTTATTATTATTATTATTATCATCATCATTATTATTATTATTATCATAGCCTTCTAGCTCAGGCAGATCTTATACCGAATATAGTCAAAAGAGCGGTCCATCACCTATGGCCAAGGGCCTTTTGTATAGTTCTCTTCTTAAGAGTCTAACACACTTCTTAAGATCCAACAAAGCTGTCTTTTGTAATAATCCGATCCTGATATCAATCCCAATTTGCTTCAGGTATTGTCCAATCTTTTTACTGACTGAACCTAGAGCTCCAACAACCACAGGTATCACCTCCACATTCCTTAGGTTCCACAATTTCATAATCTCCCTTTTGAGGTCTTGATACTTTTCTATTTTCTCGTTTTCCTTTATTGTTCTACACTGTTTAATTTAATATGGCTTCTTCTTGATGATTAGAATTATTAATAAATGCTTGTTATCTCGACTCAAAAAGTTATTTTTTCTACCTGTGTTGGTTTATTTTCTTATGTGAACCTTTGTCTATTGGTCTTCCAAATACGTAAAAATCGTTTGGACAGATTTTAATGAAACTTTTCGATTACGTCGAGTATGTCACAAGCAGCAAATTATTATTCCAGGTTTGCCTTATTTTTCGTTGTTTGCCATAATTTCTAATTCGTTCTTCTCATACAATAGCTCGTGAAACACATGACTGTATGCCCGGTTTTGTCGAGTTAGTCTTAACTATTCCTCCGCATTTAGTGCATATCTTTTTTCAAACGCATATCCAACACTTGAGAGTCCAACAGGTATTTAGTCAACTACCTGATTCTTCTCTATGAGGGAATGTCGGTAATTCATAGGTTTTATTAAGATTAAAATTTAGAATTTTGTGGCACTAATAATAGAAATTCGCAAAAAATGTTCACTCACCACTGATTTATGGAAGTAAGCCCAACTCGTTTTGTTTGAAATAAAGATTACTCAAAAGCATAAATGGTAAGCCCTTAATGCAACGTTCACTCCTACTTACCAGCATATTTTTAAAAATACAGATGGTTGATTATGATTATATATCTCATGTTTTAATGGTCCCAGAATTATCAGTATAAACAACTGTAATCTAAAAGTGTAATTCACATGCATGGCTGTTGTTATGGGTCTTAGATATGACTTTCAGTCCTTTAGAAATTTGCTAAATTTTATTTAATACTTAATTCATTTTGTTTTAACGTTCCCTATATGCTATGGATCGATTTTTGAATCCTCTAAAAAAGACAGTGATCAGAATGCGTGTTCTTCTTGCACGTATCACAAGTTGCAAGAGAAAATAAAAACACCTCAAAGAATGGAAAGGAAGCTGCTGATCAAAGTGTGGCGACAAAAGTATTCTTGGTTGAACTCCTCTGTGATCATAGATTCCGCATATTGTTTTGCTTATCTCCAATTTTATAAATCCTTATTTAGAAGAGCAGAGGCATCTTTTACTCATGATGGCTTTAAGAAAGGGAAACATTGTCTAGGTCTTTAAATACCAAAGACAACTCAGCAGGCTAAAAGTTTGCTATGCAAGCTAGGGCAGAATGTAAGTGACAGAAAGACAGGGGCTCAAGGATTCAACAAGCGCTGGATGCCAGCCATGCCAATACAACGGAAACAAAACAGGCATTAGATGATCAACACAGAAGATATATTGCTGTATACAGCTTACCATAATGTTTTATAAAGATGTCATTGAAGAGATAATAAAACTATTAATCAAGGAAACGTCTTGAAATTGATCAACGTGTTTTCTCAGTACTATAATCTTAAAATGAAGAAATTAAACGGAACTGGAAATGCTTAGTATAGACCTTTTCGGTCTTACGTCACACGATCCGTTGTCAATGGCAACCATTCGACGAAGGGGTATTATTTTAGTGTTTTTTAGGTCTTGTACCTTGTAGAATGTCGTCTAAATACATGAATAAGTTGAGGGAAGCAAAGGGAAAATATTTTGAGGATCCCTCCGTCTCATAAAATTGATGCCTTTTAAAACATACTTGCTATTTCTGGCGGAAAGCGATGTCTGTGTACAGAACACAAAAAACAAAACCTTGACAGAGTTTAATCTTTGATGTAAAGTTGCTGGCATGCTACTCTAGACACTTGATCTTGGCTGTAATGTACTCTTTTTCTTGCCTCAAGTAGTCGATATCCATGACTGTCTACTTCAGCTTGAGAGTCAGTGGTACTGTAGTCTACAGCAATGAAGAATCTTCCTTGCCAGAAGCGTCTGATGTGTGAATAGATGCTTGTAAGCACAGTCATCACGTTTTGTTGTATAGATTTGCTTCACGGAGTAATTTTTCTCGGTCATCTGTCTTCTTCTGGTACTTTTAAAATTCTCAGTGGCCTTATCGATAATTTTTTCTGACTCTGTATCCATAACCATACTAGATGTCGAAGGCAAAAGAACTTTATACATAAGTTTTAAAACTTTCTCCATCGATCCATGATTGTTGCCTCCATCAGGGATGCAGCTTTTTGGTATTTTCAAAGCAAAATAACAAAAAAACTAACTAGAAACTAACCTTCCTACGCACCACAACTAAAGGTTGTAATGCCGCGATCGGCATTGTTTGCTCTTTCAACCTGTTGCTATGAGCGGTTGTTATGGAGAACCGAAAAGGTCTATACCTTCCATAACATCCAAAATGTATTGCAGGGCTTAAGGTTGGAATGATCAGGAAGGAAATTTCTACGGAAACGAAAACTTCTTAACACTTTACCATCGTGGTAGCTGAGACCAAAGATCATAACAAAAAAGAGCTCTCTATAGCGGTCAGATACCTACAGTGGCCAAGTATATGAAGAGTGGCTTCTTAAAGAGTTCCTGAACTTTACAGCTGCAGAAGGTCTTCCTGAAGATTAAAGCAACAGTTGCCAAGGGTTGGATCGATTGAAATGGATGCATAGGTCAGTGATTTGATAAGGCAGCAATGATATCAGGGTGTAACAATGATGTCCTGGAGAGAATAGGACAGTTGCACCACAGGCAATGTATAGTCATTGTTACGCACACAGGCTAAATCTTGTGTAGGTTGAATGTGTCAACAAAGTAAGATCAATTTCAGAGTTCTTTACCACCATCAAGAAACTAAACAACTTCTACTCTTCTACAGTTGTACATCAGGAATTGGTGGATAATCAGAAAGACACGTTATCCTGAACGGCAGCCAATTGAGCTAAAACTGTTGACTGTCAGAGACTAGATGAGCATGCCATCTTTTGTCATGCAATGCTGTAAGAAAGACATATTTTGCCATAGTTGCTACTCTCAAGCATCTTATGGAAAGAAAAAATGTTCCTAAGCTCAATGAAGCAAGATCGCATAGTATCTTGAAAGATAAGGACTTTATGGTCACGGAGAAGTTGCTTTTCATGCCAAAGTCTTTGTCAGCCCAGCTTCAATCACTTAAATTGCATCTATTATCAGTAGTGGATCCTGTTGAGTTAAACCCTCACGATAACAAATACAGAGAGTTGGGTGAGGTTTCAAGAGTACAGACAATAATTGTGCCAAAATGCGAGGATTTGTACAAATGTTTCAGGCAAGTGTTTCAAGGGTCTTTTCCACCTTACTGACATGTGTTCCTGATTACTTGGAGTTCTGGCAAAAAGTAATGATTCATACAACTATGAAGATTTAAGTGCACGCAAGTACATATTAATTATTGACCAGCTGCTCAGTGAGTTAAGAAAAATAACCTCTTGCGACGCACAAAAAGTCCTCGTCGCATCATCTGCCTGAATCCTGGTCATTCAAAATCACTGGATAAGGGAAAGGTATCATTCATGGCAAGAAATTACAGTGCCCAAAGAGGAAAAATTGCAGAAGTACTCCATCTTCTTACAAATTGAATGGAAAGGAAACAATATCTCTAAATCATTTGATTACACAAAATTACTACAATATGCTTTTTTACGAATGCTTATGGTTATGCTTATACCTATGCTAATCCTAGTCCTTATCATTATCCACATACTCATACCCATACTCATACCAATACTCATCCTTATACTAATACTCATACTCATCCTAATCCTCGTCCTTATACGCATATCAATACTCATCCTCATGCTAATACTCATCCCCATACTCATACTAACCTTCATCCTTATACTCATACTAATACTCATGCTCATGCTCATCCTTATCCTTATCCTTATCCTTATAATCATGCTAATACTCTTGCTCATGCTCATACCAATACTCATACTCATACTCATCCTAGTCCTCTTCCTTATACTCATACTAATAGTTATGCTCATGCTCATCCTTATCCTTATCCTTATACTCATACTAATACTCATGCTAATACTCATACCCATACTCATACCAATACTCATGTTAATACTCATACTCATACTCATCCTAATCCTCATCCTTATACTCATATCAATAATCATCCCCATGCTAATACTCATCCTCATACTCATACTAATCTTCATCCTTATACTCATACTAATACTCATGCTCATGCTCATACTCATACTCATCCTAATCCTTATCCTTATCCTTATACTCAAGCTAATACTCTTGCTCATGCTCATACCAATACTCATACTCATACTCATCCTAATCCTCACCCTTATACTCATACTAATACTCATGCTCATGCTCATCCTTATCCTTATCCTTATACTCATACTAATACTCATGCTAATACTCATGCTCATGCTCATCCTTATCCTTATCCTTATACTCATACTAATACTCATGCTAATACTCATACTCATACTCATCCTAATCCTCATCCTTATACTCATATCAATACTCATCCTCATGCTAATACTCATCCTCATACTCATACTAATCTTCATCCTTATACTCATACTAATACTCGTACTAATACTCATGCTCATGCTCATGCTCATCCTTATCCTTATCCTTATACTCATCCTTATACTCATACTAACACTTGAGTATGAGATTTTGAGTCTGAGGGTTACTAGTTCGAGCTTATGAATTTTCCAGTTTTTAACTTGGAATATTCTTAGTAAGAAAAGTGAATGCGAAGAAGCGTAAGTACGCCATCTCTCTCTAGTGTTAACTCCATGTGGTGCAACACCGATTAGCCTCTGCTGTCAAACCCCCTCTCTATTCTTGCCCCACGCTACTCTATGTATATAACGTCATTTTCATTCTCTACATATAAAGTCCATGTCTTGTTAATTGCTCAAAAACAATGCTTATACATATATATATGTATGTATATGCATGTATGTAAAGTCCGTGTTTTGATAATTCCTCAAAAACATTGCTCAGAACATAAATGTGCAGAGCGTAATACAATTCAATAGATGGAAAAACAAATCAAAACTCTGATTTTGCTTCTACAAGCTTCTGCAAATTCACGAAACAGGCTTGTATAAGCAAAGTCGGAGTTTTGATTTGTTTTTCCATCTATTGAATTGTATGTATATGTATATACAATTGTATCTGTTGAGATACTATATATATAGTGTTATATATTTATATATATAATGATTCTAAGGGAATGTCAAATTTTAAAAGAAGATCAATGTAACCATTTCGGAATAACTACGTTTTCTTTCAAACGCTAGAAAGGTATCGATAAAAATTTCCAACTGAAGCACAATAAATAAAAAAGACCAGATGGAGATGGAGTAAGAACCTAAATAAATTTGTTGCAAAAGGAACAAAAATCTAATTTTTGACAAAAAGCACAAGTGGAAAACACGAAGACCAAAACCAGTCTGGGGATGTTCTTAATTAAGAACTAAAGATTTATGTGTTTTTTCCAGTTCAGAATTTTCCTTTTAAATAATTTCAAAAGTATTTTGTAAAACTGATGTTATTCCTTCATGAGTTTGCTTCTGGAATTATCTATTCAATGTCGTAACATCTTCCTGCAGTTTACAAGCAACACTCATAAAAGTGAATCAGTAAGTTTATCGCTACAAGCTAGACCTCGAGGACCCGCTGCACTACCTGCAATAAACCAAATTTAACATCATGCCCTGTTAGTTTCTAGTAATAAAATAAACTTTCATTAATGGCAGAAGACCATATGACAGAATTAACGATATGGATAATAAGTCTTTGATTTTATAAAGTGGAAAGGTGTACCAGTGTTAAGAATACGCAAAAAAGATTAAATGAGTTGTTTTCTGTTTTAAGGAAGCACTAACAATTTCATGAAGACAAATAAGTACTAAAGGCATATTTATGATGCTACGAACTTTTCAAACACCTGCTGATATCGAGATGTTACGTATACACTTGGAAAATAGACGCCAATGCAAGTAGCATCCAAAATATTGCATCAAAAGTTTGCAGATAAATAGTTATCTTCTTTAAAAAGTCAATGAAGATACAAAGCTTCTCTACTTTAAGAAAAGTATCGATTTACACAAAGGATAGATAAAAAAGAAAACAAATTATTATTAGTTGTCTATTGACATCAGTTGAATGCAGCTAAGGGTTTTTTTTTATCTATTAGGACTAAAGGAAGCAGCAGTAAATACAAAAAAGGACATCGGGTCCTGCTAAAACTGCATCTTATGTCCAGAAGAAGATAAAAAAGTTCAAAGCGTTGAACGTCTAGAAAAATATTTTTACAATAAATTCGAAATATTAAAGGTTGTACTCCGATGTTACACAAGAAATCATTGTTAGATACGAATTATATTACTAATGATACATTAATTTTTCACAGGTTTATTGCGTTTAGAAAAATAATACTTAAACCATGAGCGTACCAAAAGTAAGCAATTTGGCATTAGTTTTTTATGACATCTGGAAAAATTGAGTTTTTTCAGCAAAATTGCCAATTAAAACCTTTTGATTGAATAAACTGACAAGAAAAGGTTAAGCAAATGAAAAATGCACGGAAGGAAAAACAGTTTTTCATAAATTAAAGAGAGGTTTCTAAATTCCTTCTTCGCAAAATTCCCTCTTTCAATTGGACAGCCAACTCCGAAATGTCTTCTTTTATTTACATGTACTATGTTAGTCATTTATTAAAACACATTTGCTAGATGTCGAGAGATATAATAACCATATTATTTACTGTCCTGCTTTTATTGAATACCTTTACTGTCTTATACTAACATAAATGATGAGACAATAAAACTTTAGTAAGTGTTTCCGCACTTGTCGGAAAGCATAGTCAGGCAAATTTAAGCGTATAATATTAATTAGTAGCTTACGCCAAAGAAGAGCAACTCTGACACAGCTGTCAGGCACATTTTTTAAAATGCGGTTCTTTTTAAATATACCATTTTTCCTCCCTCAATAAACGCAACAACTTTAAGGTTAGATCAATTTTTCAAAAGTCTGGCCGACTAATTAGCTTGCCAAAGGTCAAGCGATTTACTATCCAATATTCCTAGGGCCGACCGGCGTATTTTTGTTCGAACGCAAAATACATCTTAATGCTAATCACAGGGTTATTAAAAGAATCCCCGTATTCATGTATGGTTTAAGCTTTGCTGACCCATTGCTTATGAAACGTCGTTCATTTCAGCTTAAAATATGTAAAATTGTAATAAAAAGGTGAGATTATTAAGAGAAAACCATTTGAGCAGTTACTTTGACAATCGATATAAAAAATAATGCTGAAAAGTTGTCAAATTTTGGAAAAAAGAGATTTTGCATTTGCCTTGTGATGGTTGTAAATTCTTAGGAATCCGGTTCCACATGGAAAGCAGCCTTCATCAGCTGGTACCAGGTTTCATCTCAGGTGTTGGATTGCTGCATATTTGATTTAGTGACAGGCATACGATACTTCGATGATCTGGAGCTTTTAAATCCCTCAAATCCTCGTCTTCGAAAAATAGTCAAACTCACTGTTGATAATTAAAACATTTTCTTTCAAAAATAGAATTTATTCGGGCAAAACATTCTAATTATTAGGCTCGCTCAATTTAAACTTTGTGTCTATGAAATTATTTGATGCTCTTTTATTTGTAATCACGGGGACGTCAGAAATAAGAAAAATATGAACAAAGCAAGACGAGACCAATAATTTAAACCCAACGACAGTAATTTTATGCTCTTCTGTGCTTTTTACTTCCTCATTTTTATCTGCGTCACTCATCATACGGTCAGATAGCCACTACGTAGAGAAAAGGTACATACCTAAGAGCAAAAAACGGTCAAAGGAAGATTGGTTAAGAATACATGGATGCTGGTAATTTAGCACTTAAAACTTACAGACATCTTACGTAAAGAACATTCAGCAAGAAATTTATTTAGACTATTTATTATCGTATGCAATGTTCATATAGGATAAACCTGTACATAAATTTAAGAGTCTCTGTTTTGCAGTTAAGCTAAAATGTTCTTCGTCTCGTTATTCGCCTGCTATAAAAACTGTTTATTGATTATTTTGCTTGTTAAGACTTTAATCGTTTATCACAAAACACCCATACAAAGAAATTGACGAAAAGTAACTAGATTTTCAATACATGATCTGAAGATTTTTAATGGGAATAAAGCTGTTTGATAAAAACATATTTTATAGTTAAACTCTCTTGGAGATCCACATTGTGTCTTCCTCCTATCAAGTGTGAGACAAACCCAATACAATGCCTTTTACTTTTACCAATTGTCATACTTGCTGAGATCATGCAGAACTGGTTTTGATATACTCGTTTAGTATCAACTGCTCACTACTCTTACATTGATATCATTATAAACAAATTTTAAAAAATTGAAACTGTTTTAAGCAAATTGATTTAAACGTTGTTGCACATAACGGGTGGTTAGTTTACATAGAACTAACTCTAGATGTTTTTATTATCTATTCTGATTGTAATTTTGCTGCCTTGCGGTTTATCCTCTGATAAAATTCATTCCTAGGTACACCTTTTTCAGTTTAATGAAACCCGAGGACCTAAGGGAAATTAATTCAATAAAATAGTCATCTTTTTTTGCTAAAAAGCTAAGAATCTTTGGCAGCAGCATGCTTTGCTAAGATTAGAGTGCTGATACCTTATATAGTTTCACTTCTATTTTACCAGTGCTTTCTTAGATAAAAATTAGCATCAGCGAAAGCAAAAATGCAGTGTTATATCCTGCAAAGAGGAAATAAATCCCATTTTATATCACGCACTCTTAATTAGTCTGAAATGTTTTTTTGACACCGGAAATAGGCATTATGAGTAGCATACTGCTTTGCTTGTTTTCCTTCTTCTCTTAAACCCTTTTAATAAATTACGTCTACAAAATATCATACTTCATCTTCTCCAATATACAGACTAAATATTGGAAATATCATTATGAATCAATAAGAATTTTTTTAATCTCTCGGTAGATTTTCGAAAAAATGCCCAATCAAAAACTCTTGATATTTTCCGACGACTGTTTGCTCTTTGTTATGTTTAAATTGTACGCGAATTTATAGGTGAGGATGATTTTTGTATATTTGATTATTGTGAGATATGTGCGATGTTTTATATGCCTCACTCCATGTGGTATTAATATAACTAGTTACATATTTACGGTATACGGAACTTGCAATTCTATTTGGGTAATATAATAAAACAGGATAATTCAATTTAATGAATTCAATTTTAACCAACAAGTACCCTCACTAGAAAAAGGAGTGCAACTTGTAGGGATCCTAGTACTATTAATAGTTATAACAAAAGTGCTTTAACAACTTACACCACAACTTGTGTTACCACGAGTTTTTTTGCCACGAATGCTTATTCGCCATTCTTAAGTCTTCTGCGAGGAATGTTTAATCCAAATGCAAGACATTTGTAAAAAGACATTTGTTCTGCCGTTTAATTGATACAAGGAAAGCTAATGCAACTAATATTGTCATCCCCACAAGATATGTTGATTTTTCTGCGGCTGTTTCCAATACTTAAACTCGTCGCACTGTCAACAAATAACATCTGTAAAATGCCATTGTTTTGTTTATTTTTATCGGCCATGCCAGCAAGTTTCTAAGACAATGTATGGTTAGTTTCATTAACCTTTCATTAAAGTAGTATCATTGAGTATATGTTATGAACAACAATTTACTAGAAAATATCTCTCCATCATTTACATATGTATTGTTAGTTTGCCGAGAGTAACTTTCTCTATAAAAGTTCTTGTAAGTGGCAGCGTTTTTTTTTGAACTGATCAACTATTGCATGTTCGAGTGAAGCAAAAAAATTTAGTAGGAACTACCAAGGATAATTTGCCAAGTTTAATTTAAATGGGTTTTCTTTGACACATTATGATAAGCAAACGTGTCGGTTAAGTATATATATATATAAAGCTCGAAGGATGTTTGCAAAGAAAACCATTCTGTTCCCTTCCCGAGAACTAAGTAGCAATATAGGCATTCAATCGCATTATCAAAGTAATTATGATTCTTTATAAGAAAAGGTATGCTATTATTGTCCCAGAAGTGCCTAGTTTCAGGTATATTAACAAACACTGACATTTAAAGAAGTAATAATTTGAAAAAACAAAGCAAAATTATTTTCAAGAAAAAGACACCAAAGTCATTGGTTATAGATGGGAGATATACTAAACAGAGTACTTACTTTCGCTATTCCTGCTTTTGAATCTTGCTGTTTTCCAGTTGAAGAGCTATCATGGAAGAGGTAACAAGGCCATTAGATACCAAGTCATCTGCTTTTAGAAACGTGTCTTAGACAAGGTCATGATCATTACAAAAGATAATTTGCAACAAATCACTATGTGCTTACCTTTATGTACTTACTACATATCATCAAAGAAGGCCGTATATAAGCTATACGATTTCAAAGCTGGAGACGCGACAGATATAAACATGAACATTTAGAAAAGTTTGGAAAAGTGTCGTTACAATAAATAATCTCAAGATTATCACAGCACTTGAGAGAAATTACCATAAATGTTAGTCATAAATGGTAGATCAAAAATCAATTCTGAGAGCTTAGGAAAGAAAAAATCCCTTTATCTTAGACTTGATGTAATATTTGACAGTGATATAATGAATCTGATTGGATGAGTATCGTTTGAGGAAGTCATCATGAGTGGATTTATTGATTTGGCGTCTTCATGACAGTGGTGCATCACATTAAACTTGTAATTACTTCATCGCTTATGTTCGTAGTCTCAGTTAGCAAAGTGTAAATTTTAGCTAATGGTGACCACTATGAGGACACTTCTACCATACCGTTACGAACACGGACTCTTTAAGGTGTATACAAACTAGTTATCAAACAGAGAAAGACAAAATGATGAGGTCTGTTAAAACCAAGGTCAATCGCCCACAAGTTTCCTCGGAAAAGGTCTTCTTTGCTTGCTTGCATGTCATTGACATGTAATATGCTAAGAGATAAATTATGTTCCACTCACAAGTACATAGAAAGCTTAAAATACATTTTTTTATGATTTAGAAAAATGTCAATTTTTGTAACTCGAAAGGCGTCAACAAAGCCATTACAAGATGCCCAAAATTCAAAAAAATGTCTTAATGTTACGGGGTCGTACAACGATAATCTGCTGGTGTTTATCTACACTTAGCTACCAGCTAAATTAGTAATCAGTTGTTCATATCACACTAATTTTATCATTTCCACAAAATTATGTCACTCCTTGAAAAGACGTTAAAGTTACTTACGGCTTTACTATGCTCCAAACTTACCACAGTTCAAAAAAATTAGATTTTCAATTAAGAATTCAGAGTGATATCCTTCTGACAAACACTACTTGAGTAAGTTTTTAAGTGTGTCATTCTACCGTGACATCTGTAATTCTCTTTCCCTTAAAACCTTTGAGCCTCCGTGCTAATTAGATTATTTTTTATTAACGTTTTGAAATTAATCATTACTTGGGATTTTCCCGATTATAAAAGCAGAAAAAGGCATAAAAACTAGATTTAGCGAGGGAGACGCCACTATGTCTCATTTGATTCTCCTCCTACACTCTATTAACAAGAAGAAGTGCATGTCTAATACATATGCCAATCAGATGAGGGCTCTTTTTCAAAGAACATGCTGAATAATTGCACTAATAAGAGCAGATTTCACGTACGCTATAATGCAGTTTTGCCGCAGCTTCTGTTGACTTTTAAAGTACTTGATTATAAAAACTCTTTCATCGGCCTCTTTAAAACGTAACTTTCCATTGCTTTTTACTTTCGCGAAAAGAATGTCCATACAACATTGCCAGTCTTTACTGAACAAAACGACGTTAACTGGTCAAGTTCACATATATTGAGTCTATGGTGCCTAACAGTATAGACGTTTAACCTTCATAACTTGAAACATCATGACCTTTTTAAAATGCATGTATATTTCATTAGGGAACATCAAAATGTTAGTTGAAGTAATTAAGACACTTATATTTAAAGTGATATCTGTCAGATATATTTGGGGAAGGCCTTTACACTACAAGCAAACATGATACCGTTATTTCTGTTAATATCCTTGTAACTGCTAAACTGGATAGCGATGTCCTGTAGTTCCAATATTGATTTAGCAGTATGGTTTTTAATCCAACTCTTCAAGACCTATACATGAATGTATTTACAGTGTTTGTTTACAGTAATTTTGTAAGAAAAAAAATAGAAAAAAACGTTTTCGTGTGTTTTATATATTTTAGATCGAAGTATTTTTCCCTTTTAAGATTTTTTCATCGGAGAATGAATCAAAATCTGCAAAAAAGAAGCAAACGGTCGAAACGGCAGCGGAATACAGTTTTGCTGTTTTATAAAAATCAGGCCATATAAGGTTTCTATGCTGTGGTGTAAAGCACTGGTCCCTTTTCGTCATGAAAATGGAATTAAATATGCAGTGACTTAGTAAATGTATTTGACATTGTTGTTCATGTCTAGTACAACATGTTCCAATTTTTATAATAGTTAATCAACGATATTTATTTCTTTCTACTATAATTGTTATGCAATAGCAGCATGTGTAGAGTATAATGTAGCGTAAGGCAATTCACCCAAAATACCTAATTAGACTTTAAAACTAATGTAGAAGGCAAGGAAACCAACAACACAGCAACGGAAACAAAACAATTTAATTTAAAGCAATTCAATATACAATTTATTTCAGATTCTTCCTAAAAAGACTGCCAGCCTAAAAAAATTACACACAACAAATACGCATTTGATGTGGAGCCTCTCTTCAAAACTTCTAGTAGCCTCGAAGTCAGCATGATGAAGACCTAAAACAGCCATATTACCTCCTTTCACGTAGCTTCGAGGAGCTTCTTGTGACTTTCATAACAAGTTGCTGCATCCATGGCTTCCCTTTCATCGATAAGAACTTGTCTCTTACTCTCGAACTCATCACTTATCTCTTGATGTTTGTAGCGTGGTTGGAGTGCTTATCAGGATACGTCAGCCAACCTCTCTCGCCATTCCCTGTCATTCGCCGCCCTATACGAGTCGGCAAAGCGCAATTTAGTCCATTTTTAGATGTCATGAGGAACCTTGCAAAGTGGTT
>JANTCA010014944.1:0-25769 GCA_024741275.1 Chironex yamaguchii | reverse complement strand
TAGACATGTGAAAACAAATTTAACTCCGTCTAACTGACGGAACGGGCGTCAAGGCATCCATGTGAAAAGGGTATAAGTCAAAGACCCAGTTTATCATTTTATCAGTTTATCATTTTATCAGTTTATCAGTTTATCAGTTTATCAGTTTATAAGTCTGCCATTATGGAACATTAGTTTTAGAGGTCACTACCAGGTCGCGCTAAGCTGTTGGAGGGCAAAAATTCACTGTTAGATGGTTTTACCCAACGGAAGGACGATCACAGCCGTCACGATGTAGTTGAAACTGTTGGAGCTGTCATAAAACTATATTTAATTTTATTGTTTGAATCTTGAGTCACAAATTAAAACCCAGCCCAATAGTGAATTGTAGAATATTGAAGGCAACAGGCATCAACATCAGAAGTATAGAACTTTGAATTGATATCTTGGGAATGGATACAGCGATGAAAATACATTGCTATTCACCTTGGCTAGTTCAGTAATTCTGCGGTAAAAATTTCAAGATTGATAGTTGATTTACTTATACTATGAGCACCGTACCCCAAGTTTTATTTTGGACTGTAAGCGTTTAATGTGCTACTCATTAAGGTATAAATTTCATGTCTATTTTAAAGACACCAGCAAAACAATTTTCTTCAATTGCTGCATGTTTGCTGTTGTTAAAGATGAGATGTTAAACATTTTGTTTTCCTGATGTGTAAATTTACAAGTTGCATTTCTGTGTATGGTAACTAGGTGTTGTGGGATATGTCATATCTGATGTGTTTTTCTGCCTGTACAGTATCTACAAGATAAAGATTTAGAGTAGTTAGTATATTTTACTCTTATCTTTGTTGAAATATCAAAATTATTGTGGATGTCTATCCTGAAGTATATGAAGTTTTATACACGGTGACTAAGAGTTTATTTACAATCACTGACAAGACAAATCTATTGTGTGTTTTTGTGTCTGTGCTATATATAAACAGTGTAAAGCAGTCTGCAGAGAGTCGTCTCCTTTTATGCTGCGTAAATTCATTAAGTTTTTAAAATTAAGTTCTTAAGTTATAATAATTCAGTAAGTTCTTAAACCTTCCTCACTAAGGCTTAAGCCAAAACACAGAAAAATTTGGAATTACATATATTTACAAAAGTAAGATAGTATTTATCTGTCAAGAGTGGAGCATTGGTGATCTTCAACAGTGGATAATGGAGAAAGTAATTTATTCATTCATATATTTTTATATGTTTCATTACATAAGCTGAATTTCGCTTTTGGCTTTTTGACATGATTCTCTTTTAAAAAATAGTAAGTTAAGGTTTATATCCCTTACCAATAAAAATCACCAATAATATTTAGCACTATGGTCTTAAGTGAGAAATTAGAGATAAAAGCATATCCATTTGGCCTTTGTTTGGTGCATACTGGATAAAAAAGTTACAGGACAACACTGTACCTTTTTTGTTTGTACACCTTGAAATTTGGCAAGAGAATGTCTGGGACATCACAGAAACGTGTCTCATTTTATGAGTGTAAAACGTGTTTTCTTACTTTCCTTATCCCTTGGTTTAATACCTTGTCTGGCTTAGTTTGTGACTCATTTCAAAGGTAAAAAACAACAGGAATTTTCATCCTACTGCATTAAATGATGTCTATAGTTGAAACATATATACTTTATTTTGCTATATACCATACTTGTTGGCCATGATGGGTTAATCCCTAACTTTGTCATAACCTGACAAGTAACTTATCTCATCACTGGGTTGTTGTTTTCCTTCCATTGACACAGTGCTATATTTTATCTTTACTACAATAAACTATTTAAATCATGGTTCACCATATTTGTATTTATTGATTAGGATTATTGCTTAGGATGAATGATTTTATATTGTTTTATTTTTTTACAATTGAAAATTAATGGCACATCGTTCATCATGGCTTTTTATTACCTCCAACTTTTGGTATGTATTTAGTACCAGATGGGATCTCACTTTGTTTGGTTATCTCTACATCATACCAATATCAACAACTGCTGTTATTTTTGTCTCAATTTAGCAGTCATTTTTAAAACCTTCCCCTTCGGGGATACCATCTTGATGTGATGAAGGGGCTTGCATGCTTCAGTTATCCCAACAGGTATGCTGGCTGGAGCTCAAGCTCCTGGTAGGGTCACCCATGCCAGACTGGTCAACGGATAGAAGACAGACGAAGAGTGATCCACTGGTCATCCAGGTTGAGGGTTGGGCACAGTGCTAACAACTCGGTCCTGGAAATACGACTATGTAACAGAAACAGCAGCAAAGACAAACTCTACTTTAGCGTGTGGTCTGGTGGGACTCGTATGAATGCTGATGGCCAAAGCCGAGAGGACGCTACAAGCAGGATGAGGGAGGGCCTGAACAGCACTAAGACAAAGATAAGACTAGGGCACTGGAATGTGAGAACCATGTACAAATTGGCAAGCTGGCACAGGTAACGTCAGAGATGAGAAGATTCAATCTCCATGTCCTAGGAGTGAGCGAGAGTAGATGGACTGGATCTGGGCGGATGGAAGCCATCATCAGAGAAACCGTCCTTTATTCTGGGAGAGACGATGACCAGCACCACGAGGGAGTTGCTATCATTATCAGGAAAGGCATGGAGTGGTGCCTACTAGAGTGGAAGCCGGTCAACAACAGATTAATGAGTGCAAGACTGAAGGACAGGCACGTGAACATCACCATCATCCAGTATTATGCACCAACCAACGACAGCAGCGATGAGACCAAGGAGGACTTCTACAGTCAGCTGCAGGCCGAGGCAGAAAAAGACCCACCACATGACCTTCTCTTGTCATGGGGATCTCAATGCCAAGGTCAGGAGTGACAACACGGGCTGCAAGAGAGTAATGGGGACATATGGGGTGGGGACCAGGAATGACAACAGGGAGAGACTGGTGGAGTTTTGCACCATGAACAACCTTGTTATAGGAGGGACTCTTTTCACACACCGTGACATCCACAAGCTGACCTGCAACTCACCGAATGGAAGAGACAGGAACCAGATTGACCACCTGATGATCAACGGTATGTGGCGATCCTCAGACGTTGGGAGTGATCATCATCTAGTAATTTCACTCATCAAGATGAAATGAAGACTCCAGCCAGGACCGACTTCCAGACAAGATTCAACACCCGGCAATTGAGAGATGACAAGATGAGGGCTGCCTTCATCACTGATGTCAGAAACAGATTCCAGGTTCTGCAGGACCTGGCAGATCGACAGGATATAAACACAACATGGCACCAGATTGCAGCACTGTACACTGAGAGCAGCAAGGAGAAGCTTGGATACCAAAGGAAGAATACCAGCAAGGACTGGATACAGCAAGAGACCTTAGATGCCATTACAGAAAGGATGGAGATCAAGAAAAAGCTACTTCAGACAAGGTCTCCGTGACTACGTGCGAGACAAGACGAGCTTGACAGAGAGGTGCACAAGAAAGTAAAGAGGCTCGCTCAACGCAACAAGAGAGACGCCATGGACCAATTGGCAGCAGAAGCAGAAGAGGCAGCAGCACAAGGAGAACAGGGGAGAGTCTTCAAGCTCACCAAGCGTACATGTGGCAAGCTCAGGGGAAGCAACGGGGGGCCAATCAAGGACAAGCAAGGAAAACTTCGGACAACAGAGAAGGAACAAGAAGAGAGATGGGCTGAACACTTCCGGGAAGTCCTCAACCGACCACCACCTGATGAGGTAGCTGTCATCCCAGAAGCCATGCAAGACCTAGAGATTGACACTGACCCTCCAACAAAGGAAGAGATTGTGGCTGCCATCAAGAACCTCAAAAACGGCAAGTCACCAGGCCAGGACAATCTTGATGCTGAGCTGTTTAAAGCAGACCCTGAGTTAGCAGCAGACATCTTGCTACCACTCTTCACAGCTGTATGGAAGGGGGAGAAGGTACCTGATGACTGGACCAAAGTAGTGATCATCAAGATTCCCAAGAAAGGGGCCTTGCATGACTGCAACAACTGGAGAGGGAGCACTCAATCGGTGCCAAGCAAAATACTGGCCAAGTTCATCAGAAGAAGAATGTCAGACGCTGTGGACAAGACACTTCGGAAGGAACAAGCAGGATTTAGAAAGCAACGTGGGTGCACAGATCAGATCTTTGCTCTTCGGAACATCATTGAGCAATGTACAGAATGGCAGTGCCAGCTATACGTGAACTTGGTTGACTTTGAAAAGGCATTTGACTGTATTCACAGAGAAAGCCTTTGGAGCATCCTTCGACACTATGGCATCCCATCCAAACTGATGCACCTGATCAAGAGCTTCTGCGATAACTTCAGATGCTCTGAAGGCTATACCGACACCTTCTTTGAAATCAAGACAGGTGTAAGGCAAGGATGCATGATGTTAGCAGTTCTCTTCAACTTGACCATTGATTGGGTGATGAGGAAGACGTCAGAGGACACCTCTAGAGGGATACGATGGAGTCTCTGTTGGACCCTAGATGACCTTGATTTTGCCGATGACCTGAGGTTACTGTCTCACACACACCAACACATCCAGGCAAGACAAGCAGACTTCATATCTTTGGGCAGCAGGTGGGGGTTCAAATCAGCACCAAGAAAACAGAGACCATGACACTGAATGTCCACAACCCAGCCCCTTTCAAAGTGAATGGTGCAGATCTACACCAGGCAGACAAATTCACATACTTAGGCAGCATCATCAATCCCAAGGGTGGCACAAAAGAGGACACCCACAGCAGACTGAGCAAGACCAGGAGCATATACAAAGAGATGAACAACATCTGGAGATCCACACAGTACAGTACCAACACCAAGCTGAGACTGTACCAGAGCTGCGTTCTGTCTAACTCCTGTATGGATCTGAATGCTGGAGGATGACAGAGGCAGATCTTGCCAGACCTCGATCCTTCCACACCACCTGTCTTCAAAGAATCCTCCTCATCTTTTGGCCAGAGAAGATTTCCAGTGAAAACCTGCTAAGGAGATGCAAGAAGGAGGAGTTGGGCACCATCATTACAAGAAGAATATGGAGGTGGATAGGACATGTGTTGAGAAAAGACCAACAGTCAATCACAAGAACAGCATTGCACTGGACCCCAGATGGAAAGAGGAAGAAAGGAAGAAGGAGAGTGATGTAGAGGAGGACAGTGGAAACTGAGGTGAAAGCAGTGCGACACTCTTGGGGCTCATTGGCTAAGTTGTCTCGGGACAGGCAGAAGTGGAGGGGATTTGTTGCTGCCCTACACACCAGTGGGTGTAATGGTTAATGATAATTTAAAACCCTGACCTTACACATCACTTTTGAAATTCAAATATTTAAAAAGAGGATGGAAAGAGCATTGCCAGGTTAGGCCAGACCTGCCAGTTAATACTCAAAATATTTTTTAAGAATATTCATTCAAAAGATTCCCCAAATTGATATTTTTAAAAGCAAAATTTGCTCCACTGCTGGAATACAACATTTTCAATGCAGTGCTGCATTTATTGTAAAAGGCTGACGATCTTGCATATAGGAAAATAACTTAGGCCTGAAAAAGTTTCAAACAGCCACAGCTAATAGTGATTCTGCCATTACATGAGCAGCACATCTGTAGATTGTATGGGTAGAGAGTGGCAATTCAGAACTAAGAGTATTGCCAAGACATGGACTACGCAACCACCCTTGGGGCAAACGAATGTCTTTTTTTCCAAGATTAAAACCGGAGTAACATATCTAATTGGAATAATAAATATAATAATAAATAATAAATTATAATAAACAATAATAAATAATAGTAAATGTAATGATTTACGACATGATACTTGAAATATCTACACTAAGATAATAAGTGTATTAGGCAATAAACACAATGAATGAGCAAGGTCTAGCAAGACTTGGATACAAGGTTTGCTTACAAGAATGATCAACATATCAGCTCCCTGTGTTCTATTAGCATCCAAAACAATGCAAGGTAAGCAAAATCACAGCTGATTTTGCCAAATAGTGTTATAGGCCTTAGACAGATAAAATAGTGGAAATACACAGCAAAGTGCATGTAACACATAGAATAAAACAAATGGAAAAAAGAACACTTACCCAGAGGTTGCTCAGTGCTACAGGATAGACTGAGTTGTACTCTTCTTCTTTCTTCTTTGTGGCATTTCGCCCTCAGAGGGCATTGCCTGCTCCATCAATCCATTGTCTCCACTGATTCTGATCAGCAGCAATCACAGCCAGGTGATCAAGCCACGAGGCATCATATGCTTTCCGGCTGAGCCCCAGTGGCTCCATCACCAACTTCTCAACACTCTTGTTGCGACAAATGCCAGGTTTGGGTATCTGATGGGCAGCATCCTTAGCACATGCCCAAGGTACCTCCAGCACGTTTTGGAGAGTAGTACTCACTATTACTTGGGTAAGTCATATGAACTGAAGGAGTTAAATACCAACTGCAAAGCATATTTCAACATAGCTTTCCCATGGTAAGTACAATAACCTAATTTACAGGAATGTAAATAGAAACATCATTATGGAGTATACACAAAGCTATTGCTTGTTAGCATAAGAGCAAGAGTAGACAAATATTGACTTTACGTAAGCTAATCTTAGGTGTTGTGCTTAAATGAGCTAGACCTAAACAGAAAACAATAGGGTCAGACCTAGACCTTCACCAAGCCAGTATTGTTATTCAATCAGTTAACATGGGTTTCCCTGTTGGTTTCCCATGCGCATCTGTTTGTCTTTTTGTTTATTGTTTATTTGTTATTGATTATTATGAAGTGATCTAAAAAGTTTATGTGATCTCGCTTGAATCAAGACTGATCATGTGACTTTTTTCATGAGGATATGTCCGGTACTTTTGGCATAATCCTGCTGACAGACAAACAGACAAACAAACATGCCCAATACCTCCTTTGTGGACATTATGACAATGTCACTTAAATAATAATGACATAGTCACAAGATTAAAAGCTTGTGCTTTTGAGTTTGACAGGTGCAGTATTTGGGTATTCTGTGTCTAACTTTGTAGTCTCCTTGGTTCCTTGTGTCTAGAACCATGAACAAAGTGGAATAAGATTAAAGTCAACAAATTTGTTCTCAATCTGTTGTTTATCCTGTTAAATCTTGACCATGTGCCAATAATATTACTACAGACTCTATGCAATACAATCCAGATTTGTTGTATCTGGATCTCCTTATAAGGGAAATGAATGATATGTAGTAATGTCAAGTTTAAGGAGAATAGCAATGCTCATCTGTGTGATGTACATATAACAGTTCATAAAAATACATATAACAGTTCATAAAAATTTTTTTATAATATTTTTTCATGCAAGTAGCTAAATTATTCACTTTTACCTTGTTTATTGTGTATTTTTTCTTTTCTTCATAGATTCTAATCTGGACTGCCCTGTGGAGAACGTATGTCCTGATATTGCTTGCAAATAGGAGTATCCTACAAAGTTTTGAGCGTTTGCAGTCACTCTATGTATTATTTTTATTGTATTGGACAAGCAATGGAATTACTGGAGATACTTCTGATTGTTTTTTCATTGGGATTTGTTTCATTTCTGTGTTTCATTTTTTCATGCATGTGGAAGTGCTTTGAATGTTGCTGTAAACAGATGTGGTATGGACCAAGGATTACAGTAAGAAATGAAAGGCTTAAAATATACAATTTGTATTCAAAATGCTGTTGTACAAGTATAAAAATCAAACTGCAACGAGACTTTGATAACTCAGGGATGCAAACATTTACATCTGATGACTTACCACACATGACAGAGGGATATTATAATGTGAACATATTTACTGGTGATGCAAAACAATTTCAGAAGACAATAGATATCAACAGTATATCAGTTAGTAATAAAAAGAGCTCAGGCTTTGTGTACAGTATAGGAATGACAACGGCACCACCAATCAATAAATGTGCTGATTTTACAGTTCAGTCAATAGCATATCTTTGTATCCAAGGTGAGATTAGTTTATGAAGTATATTTGGCATCCATTTGTAAAGTGTTTGATATATTCTTGATGTTTTAAAAATGTTGATATTGTATCTTTGACATGTGCAAACTGAAACAGGATTTCAAACTTGCATTTATTGTAAGAGTAGCATAATACAGTAGAAAAATAAGCTGAACTGTATTGATAAGCAAAACCATTGAATTCCCATTGAAGTGGATTAACACAGACATCAACTGTTCCAGTACCTTTGGGCTTGTCATGACTGGGTGACCTCTCTTGCCTTTGGACTTAGTTGCTTCATAGTCAATAGAAAATGCTGGTTGGGAAACTTCTCTGGATTTTTGTTGTCCTATTTTACTATCTTTTGATTAAGGGAAGTAGACATCATCTGAGCATGACAGTATGCTCACGGAAAGGAAGCATTGGTTTTCACATTAGATCATGTTGTAAACTACTGTGGGAAGGACAACAAGATAAAAACCTCAATTTTTTTTTGAAAAACCTTTTACTGCTTTTCAGTTGGCATGCTTGAACACTCTCCAAAACCCATGAAAGAATAAATATTACACATGGTGTTTTACAGTATATCCACTTACAACAGTCTACTAGTCTTATAATTGGCCGGATTTTTGACACGATGAAAAGTTATTACAACACCAGAACAATCCCATTGTAACAACTGAAAAAATCTATTGTTGCAATATTGTTTTAGAAATAATTTAAATTTATAGCAGAATATAACATTTGATGGTTTGAAGAAGGATATGCCTGGTGTAAACTGTTGCTTTAATGCTTGTGGGGTAAGCTGGAGAAGTATGAAGTCAAAAGTCAAGAACAGCCTGTTCATGGTACCAGCCCACAGACAAAAAACTGCAACATGGAGATGTAAGGTCCTGAATATTGTCACAAAATACAGAGTGCGGGATGAAGATTTTGAAAGACAGCTGGATGATACAGTTCATATACTATGTGTGAAAGACACTTCTTTCCAGATGATTTAACAACATGTAAGTATAAATGTGAATATATCAATTATTTTGGTTTTTTTGGTAACTAAGATGAAAGCATAAGCCTACTGTTTGTGTCCTTTATGAAAGTCAGACAGATAATTAATTTTTTTAGTTTTAACCATAGCTTTAGTCTTGTTGTTTCTCATCAGCATTCTTTATATGATATTTAGCATAAAAGGTTACCAAAACATACACGCAAAGTAAAAAACACACTTTGAAGGCTTAGATTTGTTATACCTAATAAAGAAATATTGTAGTACAATGTCAATTTCCAAGCTTCCAATAGAAAATGAATGTGCTATTATGTAACTAGCATTTATAAACTAATGTATATCTCTAAATTGACCCACTTTGTGTAACCCCAATTGCCAATTAGCCCCTACCGTGAAAATTTCAATAAGCTCCCACCCTTGAGTGAGTCCCACCCTAATATACTGCTTTTAGTCCATGATGAATAATATATTCAATGAAAAAAGAAAAACTAGAGGAGCACTCTGAGAGCACAGACTTTGGCCATGCCAGTATGATTATTCAAACAACACGGGTTTTCCCCACAGTGATTTCCTTGCTAGTTCATGAAACAATCATTACCAAAAACTGGGTAACTGGGTTATCCCATAAAGACTTCCTCTCCAGCATTATAAAGGTTTCATTACCAAAAAGGTGATCCAGAATCCAGGATTTGATCCAGATTACCCCCAAAATTCAGTCAGTTCTAAATCTGTGTATTTCTGACCTATCCTGAAAATGACATTAAGATCCATCCGTAACTTTTTGAGCTATATTTTAACAAACAAACAAACGGACAAACCAATGCCAGCAAGAACATAACCAGTTTGGGGGAGGTAATAAAGTTAAAAATAGCATTTTCACAAGTTATTTGTTTTCAATATTGACTTACAAAATGTCCAATTTAACAAAGTGGAAATAGTCTTAAAAGGGGTCATTTGTATGGTGACTTTAGAAGACTTTCAAATTTATTTTGCCCCCTTGCTTAAGCCTGCATTGAATAAGCCCCCGTCTACAGTACATTTGCATTACTTTGCCCCCTGGAGAGTTATTCCAAAATTGAAGGTTTTCCTTGGCTTTGGTTTCAGGGATTGTGCCTATACTGAAGTGTGAGATATCTCTCTCAATTCTAAGTTTGGTACTAGTCAGTGTGACTTCTGCAAAAAGGCTTAAGTGCACTTTGCAAGCTCAGTGGCTAGAGTGCAAAAATTAAAAGACAGATTGAGAGGAATGGAGATTGAAATCCAAAGAAACAGTCTTGAAATTGCAACAGAGCTTACCCGTGATCTGCTGACTTTTATTTTAAAATCCCAGCTAGCAATGAGCCCCTTTATGAAGCTGTTCTTGGAACAGCTAGAGAGAACCCATCAAGATTGCTGACTGGCCATAGGCACCTTCCAATTATTACAAGATGGCACCGTTCAGTTGCTTTTTCATGTCCCGGGTGAGCTTTCTGTTGTCAGGATGGGAGGAGTGGGGTCGAATGGAGGTAAATTGTTTGTCGAGGTAGTTAGCGATGGGTTTGGGGACTGTGAGGATTTTCCGATTGCAGTTGATGGCAATTTGGGGTGGAGTAGTAAGTTTGTTGTCGATGGCTTTGTTGGTCCTCCAGAATTTTGCTGAATCTGTCCTGTAGTTGATGTTTGAGATGAAATCTTGCCATTTGATTCTTTTCCGGTTGTAAAGAAGGTTGGGTTTCTTGAATGAGTTGTTTCGCATCTGGAGGAAGAGGTTGGACTTTGTTGTTGTGGCAGCCTTGAGGGGATGTGGTGGGAACCAGCCTTGGCCAAGATGGATCTGAATTTTTTCTCATCTTGGAGGATGTCTGTTGGGAGGGGAGTGTTGGAAAATATGGCTTCTGTTTCATCTGTGAAGGCATCCCAGCTTTTGTGAGGTTAGTGAAGGTTTTCCTGGTTGAGGTGAGAGGTTGGGTGGAGGTGTGGAGGGTGATGAGGATGGGGAGGTTGTCGGAGTTGAGGGTTGTTTGGTGGTCCAATCTGCTGAGGTGAAGATGGAGGCTCATGCCAGGGTGACATCAGGGGAGGAGGGATTGCCATTTGTAGGGAGCCAGGTGGGATAGTCGTTGTTGATGATGACGTGTATGGAGTTGTTTATGAGGTCAGAAAGGTGGGTACCTCTTGCATCAGGTTGCCTGGCTGAATACCAGAGGGGGCTGTGGGCGTTGATGTCGCCAACGATGAGGCTGTCCTGGGAGGTAGTCTGGCGTGGTGCAGCTGCTAGGCAGGGGGATGTAAATGTTGACTTTTGTGAGTTTGGAGTTATTGAGTTGGATGGTGGCACCATGAATTTCCACATGGGGGTCGTTCTGTTGGAAGTTGAGTGGATTGAAGGTGAGGAATTCGTGGATGTAGAGCAGCAGACCACCTCCTCCATCATTGGATTTCCTGTCTTGTCTTATAGTGGTGTAATAGAACTACCAAGCAGACAACTGTTAAAGGACTACAGGAACGTTATTTGACTACAAACTGGCTTCGATCCTTAAGTTATAGAAACTTTAGCAATAATGCTATCTGAATACAGTCAAATTGAAAGATATGTCAATTCTATTTGATGAAATAAAGGCTCAAGGTGGACTTGTCTGGAACAAGAGCTCTGGAGAGCTTATAGGGCACATCAGTCCTGGAGATCCTGACATGAAATATGGAATCCTTCAGAATCAGGAGAGCATTGCCACTCATGCCCTTGTTTTTATGGTAAAAGGGATTTGTTCAAAGTTGCAGTATGTTATGGGCAACTTTGCAATTGCTGGAATCAATAGCTCTCAACGTTTCCTGATATTTTATAGAGCTATGGCGTTGCTCAAGATCAAGTGTAACCTTTTTGTTGTTCCTACAACTGCTGATGATTCAGCTGCCAGCCATAGAATATTTGAAATGTGCCAAAAAATAAGCAAGATCCATCTGAATAATGGTGGAGATGTTATATTTAGGGTTCAAAACATTAATGCTATAGATAAGTGCATTTTTTCATGAGTGATGCACCACGTTTATTCATAACCTGCCAAACTGTCTCTATCACTCTTGCTCAAATCGCCAGAGTAGACTGATGTGGATAATGGATAGAACTATTATGCACCCACATATCTAGTGTTTTTACCAGGATCATATTCCTTGAGCAGTATGTGCTGTGGATGGAAGTAATATATCAATCCTTGTCACGATTTAGCAATTCACTTGGCAAATAACCACCCAGTGCGAGCTTTGGACAGTATTGCATCAGGAACTCTTGAAGTGCTTGTCTTGGCGGGGGAATAAACTTGCACTGTGTCTGCTTAAAGGTTTGAACAAGACGCTCGGCGGATCCACTGGTAGCTGGATGGTACGGGACACCAGGCAGATGGATAATCGCTTGTTCCTTGCACGAGGTTTGGAACTCTTCGCACAGCTATGCCCAAGCATTATCTGTGACCAATGTAGGTGGACATCCAAAACGATTGACCTCTTCCCGATAAGTTATGGCAGCAAATTGAATAGTGATTCACAAACTGAAAACGAATTTGTGGTCAATTTAGATAGACAGTTGCAATATCCATCTTTGTCTGAACTTATGTGACAGAAGTGGCGATTATCATATCTACTGTGACCGTTACCTTCACTAAATCAGCTTTTACTCCCTTAATATTGTCTTTTGACGTCTTAAACTTACAGGAGTTTCATTATAAATTGTCATTGATTAATATTTAAACAATATTTGCAACGATCGGTTGTTGCTGTGAATATAATTTCTGTTAAGTTAAGTGAAAAGTTTCGAGTCTCCGGCTCATTGTGAAGTTTTAGAGGATTATGTTTATGTGCCTTTTTAAATTCTGTTCGGTTTTTGTAGGTTTGTGGTACCTGTACCAAGTCCTTTGTGAATTTCTGCGTCATTCTTGGCGCTCTTACCTGAATGGCACCCAAATAAGTGATTTTTATAATGGCTTAAAGAAATGTGAAAAGACACAATATAACCCGTAAGAGATATTTAGGAATGGTAAATGAGGTAACCTTAAATGCTTTGTTTCGGTTTTGTTATGATCTAGGTCTCGATTGTAGTGGAAAAGTTTGTTTAATAATTAAGTTATTGTAAGCATTTCAACAAGCACCCTAAAAATGATAAATAGGATTAACTGAGGACCTAGTGAGCAGTCTTTAAGAGAAAGAATGTATACTGTGCATGACATCGTTCTGTTTTTAAGTCTCCACACTGGAACAAATCATACCTGTGCCAAAGAATACTGTTTCCAACGTCATTTTCATTTTACGTCGGGTAGAAAAAAAGATTTAGTATAGAGAGAATCCCAAAACGGCATATTTTTGTACTTTTTATTTTTAAACGACATACTGTAAACTGGGGTCTTATCTGGGGCTAATATTTGACCAATAAAGCATAAAATGTACAATTTAAGGGCCTTTTGAGGATATTATTAAGTGTAATAAAATGTACAATTTTATGGGCCTTTTGAGGAGATTATTAAGTGTAATAAAATGTACAATTTTATGGGCCTTTTGAGGAGATTATTAAGTGTAATAAATGTGACTTTGTAAGCATAGTAAAAGCTGTCGTTATTTCGAACAACAAGATGACACATTTCACCATCATGATAGACTTGTATCATCTCATTTCGGACAGAAAAACCACGATATTATTACCCATCCGAAGTGCACTTTCGTCCATCACAACAGTAGAAGCACCACCAGGGGCCGAAAAAGGAAATGCGTACCCTTTTCAAAACCCCTCATCATTGAAGACTTAACTTAGACTTTAAATCTATTGTTACTCATATCAAGGCTTTTTACATTGTTTGAATTCGTTCGTTTTTATAGTTTTGCGCATGTTTTCCTTAACATTAGTTTCCTCCTTTCTACTTTTATACTGTTTTTCTATTGTCCATCTATTCTTAACCTTCTTGCTCTTTGTCTTGACTTGTCTGGTTAGTTTCTTCCATATTAGTTTGGTCGCAGTCCTTTTGTATATACATAGATATGGCATGAAGATTACCTACCACTAATTCTGTTGCATGACTAAGGCCTTGTAGGTCGAAAGTTCGCGAATGGATCGTTGTCTCTTCAAAGTGTTAAATGGTATACAGTATATAACCGTGATAAAATTTTTATTCGGTTTGAAGATCCCTACTGCCATTTCCTTTATATCACTGTATCAGAGATGCTGAAACTTCCTGACGTGCAAATTGCTTGTTGTCGTTCTTTTTTGGACAAAAAGAAATCCCGACGAATGTGCTGACCAGTACCTTTTCGGTAAACTGTTGTTATCAAATTAGTCTCGGTTTTTCAACCAAGACATCAAGAAAAGGAAACAAACTGTCTCGTTCCTTTCCAATCGTAAATTTGAGAGCTGGATGTAACTGGTTAAGTTTTTGGAAAAACCTGTCGCATTCCAGCTCTGTTTTATAGATGGCAAAATTGTCATCGACATAGCTAAAATAAACGGACACCTTTTGGTTGTTTTCTTTTAGACTACGCTCTTCGTGAAAGCCGACAAAAAAATTTACGAAAGTTGGACCTAAGGGGCTACCCATTGCCACTTCGTCCCGTCGTCGGTACATTGTATTGCTAAAATTGAAGTCAACAGCTCTATTTGCATATTCCATTAAATCAACTCAGGTGTTTTAATGTATCGTTAAACTCTTTCGCTTTATCCCAAATGTATGACTTGAGGGCCGGGAAACGTTGGTCTGGTATCCAGGACTTTGAACTCGGAGCCAGGAGTCGGAGTGAAATTTATTGAAAACCCCCCAGAATTACATGAACATCAGAATCAAAATGATAGCCATCTGCAGCTGTAAATAAATTGACTTTCTAGTAAATAAAAACTACTATCTAAATAAGTCAGAAGCGACATAACGGAATACATACAAGATACAGTTAATGTAATGGACTGCATGCAAGACCAGGGTTTTGAGTCTTAGTTGCAGTCAGGAGTCGGACTCATGTCGAGACAAGTTAAGCACCGAAATTTGTTACGAGCTTTTACTTCGAGGGAACTCTGCCTTTTTTCATGCTTCTAACGTAATAAAGGATAGACAATATGTTTAGCTAAGGAAGAAGATCTAAATAGTCATTTCTTGTTAATTTCTTCTGAAATTCTACACACTAAGTGAACAATGTGAAAATTGGATTATCTGGGTTTCTTGATCTCGCCTAAGTTGCCCTATCATTACATGTCCACGGCATTCATTTTATACACAATACCTATTGTGTTTTTTCGTCGGTCACTCTTCCGAGTATGAATCGCCAGAAAGGAAAGTATATGTTTATGGCAACCTATTTATACGAAACTTGTAGCAAAACTAGCCAATCATAAACAAGAAAGGAAACAAAGAAAGAGAAAATAAAGAAACAAAACTATTGGAAGAGTCCAGGTGAAAAAAACGAACTCTTTCTGTCTACAGAGTACTGGTTTTCTTGTTTTAATGTAGATAGACTCCAATACAGTTACATGAAAGGACGATCTAGCTGTGCCAATTATCCGAAAATTCTCATATACTTTCCTTTCTGAAGATCCATACTCTGAAGAGTGTCAGAAGAAAAAAGCCTTGTATTTTTTTAGCGCAATGTCCCAAATTTTCAAAGCGATTTTCAAGTTTTGTGCCACAAAAAGATTGTTCAAATACCTATTGCCTAGATACTTTTTGACCTTTATTTCAAGAAACTATCAATATATACCTCTATTTAAGAAAAAATAAAAACTTGCAACGGTATACGTGCTATAAGTTCTTTTCCATTTACTCATTTTCATGACTGGACCCTGAAGATAACAGCATTGCCATTATGCTGATAGGCTATCCCGTTGAAACACTTGTTTTAGCACGTTTTGACATTTATAGTAGTAAATGTATAGCCTGTAAAGAGCCATGGCAACGACATATCTTCTGGCTTGTGACGTAATTTAATCGCAGTTTCAAGCAATCATGGCAGTGACATTCCTTGTCTTTGACTTAAACAGTGAGTGGTCTGCTAAGATCTCCAGAAAGCCATTTTTTATCTGTGCAACGAAGGAGGGCTCAACAACTCCACTTATCTGTAAGAGGAGAGCAAACATTTATTTAGTACATGGTTCTAATTGATTTATGGTTAATTAGAATTGGACAAATTCGTTGCCTGTGAAACCTTTTGTTATCGTAACTACTTCTCGTTGGCCTTGCTATGCCAAGTTTGTTGCAACGATTTTCTCTCTTTTTTCACATAAGAAACGACAAATGGACCTGCTCCAGACGGTGCATTTGAAGTACAAGGATGTGAAGAACCTGGAAGTGTACACACAGCACTACTGAGCGCACCTAGTGGAAACCATATCACTGGTAATGTTGCCTTTACTTCTTCGTATTAGACAAGTTGACTCGTTCTACTTGTACAATAGTTTGTGATGTGCTAGATTCTCCTGAGAGCCATAGTTTTTATGGGTGCAGCAAAGAAGAGCTCGACAACGTCAGTAATCTTTAACCGGAGAGGTAATGTTCATCTTACAAATAGATTTTTGTTGGTTGATGGATAATTAAAACGAGAGAAATTCCTTGCCGATGGAACATTTTTTCATCGTAACTACTCCTCTTTGGCCTTTCCATGCCAGGTTTGTTGCAACGATTTTCTCTTTTTTTTCACATAAGAAGCGACAGATGGACATGCTCCAAACGGTGAATTTGAAGTACAAGGATGTGAAGAAACTGGAAGTGCAAACGCAGCACTACTGAGCGCACCTAGTGGAAACCACATCACTGGTAAGGTTGCCTTTACTTCTTTATATTAGACAAGTTAATTCGTTCTACTTGTAAGATAGTTTGTGATGAGCTAGATTCTCCTGAGAGCCATAGTTTTTATGGGTGCAGCAAAGAAGAGCTCGATAACGTCATTAATCTTTAACCGGAGAGGTAATATTCATCTCAGACATAGATTTTTGTTGATTGATGGATGATTAAAACGAGAGAAATTCTTTGCCGATGGAACATTTTTTTATCGTGAGTACTCCTCTTTGGCCTTTCAATGCCAAGTTTGTTGCAACGATTTTCTCTTTTTTTCACATAAGAAGTGACAAATGGACATGCTCCAAACGTTGAATTTGAAGTACAAGGATGTGAAGAAACTGGAAGTGCAAATGCAGCACTACTGAGCGCACCTAGTGGAAACCATATCACTGGTAAGGTTGCCTTTACTTCTTTATATTAGACAAGTTAATTCGTTCTACTTGTAAGATAGTTTGTGATTTGCTAGATTCTCTTGGGAGCCATCGATCAGTGGTGAAGGAGAGATCAGCAACGTCAGGTATATATAAGAGAAGACCTGACATTAGCATATTGGTTTTGTTATTTGATAGTGAAATTTGTTTAATGCGGGAAACAGTCGCACGTTTTTATTGAAAAGATTTATAACGAGATCTTTTAAGGTTAAGTATACTTTGATCGCAAACTAATCAAACTCGTTGCCAGTGAAACGTTTTTCGTAGTGAATACTCCTTGGCAGGAAGGAAATGAGACTCTGCACCTAGTAGTTGCCAGAGATTCTTTGGTCAATAGGAGCGAGCCTCGCACTTTCTTTCAATAACTGAGTGGATGCATGGGTGAGTAAGTGAGTGACTTGAATTCGAGGTACATTTTAAGTAGTGCTTGTAGTTTTGCGACAGGCCCTCCCCTTAGGCTATATCCAGTGTTCACTAAACTTTCCAAAGAATCATGAGTTGCGTCATTGGGTGTCAAGCATTTCGCTTGATTGATCCATGAGTAGGAACAGTAACCACATTTATAAATGGGAACTCCACCTTAGTCTGACCCAATTCATTATTAGATTTTTTAACCCTGTCGCTCATTAGAAGGTCCGGATGACCTTTAGTGACTGAAGGGCAACGTAAGTATAGTACTTCATACTTATTATGTTGGGTAAATACTTGATGCAAGATACGCACGAGTGCTGTAAACGATCCACTATCTAGAAATTGGTGTATTGGCAGGAAATCTAAGTTTGATGAGAAAACGAAGTACAAATACTGCGTCGATAAATTTGTTGTGTATAAAGAGGAAAACACTTCAATAAGAAGGTCATAATCATTTCTTAACGTTTCGAAGACATTCCATTCTTCATCATCGGAATTGGATGTTGCACTAAATTGTAAAAGTATTTATATTAATAGAATACAATAAAGAAGACAAAAAAATCAAAAAACAACCAACCAGAAACAAAAAAGAAAGGCCCAAGGATGTATGGTCAAAAGAGCACTAAAGGGATAGAGGACTGTTGGGAGTAAGGAGAGGGGTGGTCACGTAAAATAGGTAAGCTTTGATGAATAATTACGTCAAAGTCCTTGGGAGCTCTGCCCAGCACGAGAAATTTTCCAGTGATGATGGGTGTCTTGTTTCATTAACGTTGTCCAAGATGGCTGACGGACTCGTTTGTATTTTTCAACCCACTTTATTTACACCCAAATGCTCCCTGCAACGTGTAATTAAGTTGCACGATGTTTTAACATGGCAAGAGGCATAGCTGCCTGAACACTGAAATTTGTACACTACAGTGGAGCACATGAGAGCTGGGAAGCGGTTTTTAAGTTGAATAAAATAACTGAATCCGTTTTGGAGTGTGAAAAATAACTTTAAGCTTGGTACCTTGATAGCACTGTTTTATGACTCTGCATATTGTGGCCTTAATTTGTAAGCTATACCTCCCAAGGTACGGTATACAAATTAAAAGTGTTGGGCTTAGGTTCAAAAATTAGGAAAACTATTTTTCTCTAAGAAGTTCTTAATTTAAACAATTTCCTTGTGAAAAGTTTGATATGTAGAAAATATGTGGAAAGCTCTATGTACCAAGACACTAATCAGATTGCTTTTGTATTTATTGGGGGCAAGACTGGAAAAATGAGTATGAAGGCTAGTAAATGTCTTTTTTTGTATAAATGGGTGGCAAAATTGGTACCTTCGTGGGTAACCAGGACATCCAAAAACGTAAGGAGTTTTCTGACGCAATTTCAGAAGTGAAGTTAATGTTGTGGTGCTGGCTATTAATGTATTCTAGGAACAGGGTAATATGCTCCCGTCCCCAAAATAATTAGTAGGTGTCATCTACATATCTACGATATAGCACAAGTTTGAATTTGGATGGGCAGTTGATTAAGTAGCGATTTTCAAGGTAGGTCATAAATATGTTAGCAAAAGGTGGGCCATTGCTACCTTATCAATTTCATCAAAAAGTTTGAAAATGATTATCTTTAACGGCAAAGCTCAAGAATGGGATGTCTTCGAAACGTTAAGAAATGATTATGGCCTTTTTATTGAATTGTTTTCCTTTTTATACTCAATGTGTTTATCGTCACAGTACTTGAACTTCGGTCTACAATCTACAATGGCAGTGAGATAAGCTTGAACACGGGGAACGAATAGAATGGCTACCACAAGTAATCTTTCGTCAATGCCTCGATTTTGGCCAAATGAGATCGGACGGATACTGGAGCAAGATAGACAGGATGGCTGTAAAGAGGAAACGTTCGAAACATACCTGATAGCGGGGATATAAAAGACGAGACACGAAAACGAGCCTTACTGTGATACCAAGCAGGACCAGAAGTGTATGAAATTTTTACAACGTTGCCTGGTAAAAGTGAAAGCAAAGATAATACCAAAGCCAAAGATGCCTTGACTAAGCACTTTGAACCAGTGAAAAACCCAATTTATGAAATTTATAATTTTCGCCACACCAAACAGCCAGCTGATGAGACTCGTACAAATTTCGTACAAGACGTACAAGACAAATTTCGTACAAGACTATGAACCCTTGCCAAATACTGTAAATTCCACGACACCAATTTGGAAATCAAGATGCAAATAGTCTGTAATAGTCAATCAAATGGCCTTAGGAGAAAGGCCCTTCTTGATCTTGACTGCAAATTGGAAGAAACGCTTATAGACAGACAAGTTAGTTCTCCTCAAGCCTTGATAAAGAAAATTTCCAAGGTCTTCAAGTCAAGGACGTAAGCACCAAAATCGCCTACTATAAGTGTGGACGTTCCTTCCCACGTATGAACAAACCATGCCCTGCTAAAAATGTGCTCAGATTGTGGTATAAATGGACATTTTGCGGAATTTGTCAACACCAAAAGACAAGACTACAAGCAAACCTATTTTTTTTACAAGAAAGTAGGTCATCAGAATATTAATATGTTCATGCCATTGCCAACAACGTGCCGTATTCCAAGAACAAAATGCCATATTCAGTGATCAAAACTTTGCTGCGCCTGAATGAGTCACGAAAGATTACATTTCTTATAGATACGGGGGCAACAAATAATGATGTTGTTGATAACCCAACGTATCATAGCACAAGGAACGACGTCAAACTAGAGCCCATCAAGACGAAAATGTTCGCTTATGGTTTTTCAACTCCTTTAAAATTATGAGGTTGTTTTCTAGCGTCCGCAGAGTCCAGATCACGCTATACAGTATCAATGTTTTACGTTGTTGAAGGAACTGGGGGTAGCCTACTTAGTGCAAAGACTGACCTCTCACTGATCCAATTAATAAAAGTGAAAGGAATGCTGATAACAAGGACACTAAGGAAGACTTTTTTCAACCAATAATAGCTCTACAGAGGAAGTTAATATACCCCACAGGGAGGATGAAGCGATCAACAAGTTGCTGAATAAACGCACAAATGTTTTCATCAGAGAAGGAGAAATAAAGAGGCAGCGAGTAAACTTACACATATGAAATGATGTAGCCCCAGTTTTGCAACCACAGGGTAGGATACCGTATCACATGAAAAAAGCTTCTTCGAAGGAGCTGGCCAAACTGATAGAACAAGACATCATTGAAAAAGTGGTAGATCAACCAAGTCCTTGGATAACTCCTATTGTTTGTGTTCCCAAGATAATGGAAGGACACAAATCTGTGTTGACATGAGAGAAGCTAATAAAACAATTGTTAGAGAACGAAATCATGCCAACTTTAGGTGATTTCAAGACAGCAGTAAATGGATCAAAGTATTTGTCAAAATGGAAACAGGCACACCACCAAGTAGAGCTACAGCCAGACAGCTGTTGTATAACAACACTTTTAACATGAAAACCTTTTTCAATATAGGACTTTCCTATGGTACATCTAGCAGTGCTGAATTATTTTAAAAAGTTATTCAGCATAACCTTCGTGACATCGAGAATGTGAAAAATATTGCTAATGATATAATCATTTTCGGAACACAATTCGAGCCACAAAGAACACAATTCAGCACTTGGAAATTGCCTGCAAAGACTATCAGAGCTTAATATCAAAGCGAAGGCATCAAAATGCAGTTTTCTACGCGCAGAAGTGAAATTCTATGGTCTGATATTCACTGAAAAAGGTACAAGCCCCGATCCAGAATTAGTGTCAAAGCTTCAAAAAGTTGCATCTCCACAGAATATGTCAGAAGTACATAGCTTGTTAGGAATGGCTAACACATGCAGTGATTACATTCTTAGTTATGCATCTCTAACGGTACCATTGCGTGCATTAACAAAGAAATACACCAAATTCAGGTCGACAGTAGTCCAACAAAGAGCTTTCAATCAGCTAAAACAAAAGCTAACTCGGGAACCTGTAGTTGCATAGTTTGATAATCAGAGGAGAAGTAGACTTATTGTTGATGGAACCCCAAAAGGCATTAATGCCACCCTAGCACAGGAAGCAACTGACACCTCAACGTACAGAATTATTTCATAGGCTAGTTGAGCGCTTAGTCTAGTGGAAAGTCGATATTCTCAAACTGACATAAAAGGACTTGCACTAGTTTGGGGAGTAGAGCATTTAGACTCCATTTACTGGGTGCCGATTTTGATATCATAATCGACCACAAAGCACTAGAGGCTATTTTTAATAATCCTAGATCGAAACCACCAGCACGTATCGGGAAATGGATTATGTGGTTACAACCATATAACTTTCGTGTCACTTACAAGAGGAGAATTACAAATTAAGCTGATTACCTGAGTCGACATCCGATAGATGTTGCAACCACAGAAAGTTCAGAATAGCGTATCGCTGCACTGTATGTCAATTGTGCCATAGGGCATGCAGTTCCAAAGTTCCAAATGTCATTAGAAGAGATACAAAGGAAACAAAGAAAGACAGAGTACTACAAAATACTCAGACGACCTTAGACACAGGAGAACTGAACAAAGAAAAAGACATCCAGTCTTACAAAAAATGACGGAAAGAAATTGTAGGCATGAAAAGTAAAGATATCTTGATGAAAGGAAACCAAAGTATTATCCCAGAAGCCTTATAAGACAACGCAACTCAGCTAGCACACATAGGCCATCAAGGTATTAAACAGACCAAGTGTTTGTTGAGAGAAAAGATTTGGTACCCAGACATGAGCCAAAAAGTTGAAAATTAATAGAAAGATGTCGCTCTTGCCAAGCAGTGGTAATAACCAATAGAGCCAATACAGATAACACCAACTGAAAACATAGCTTGGTATCATGTAGAAATGGACTTTCTAAGACCAAGACAAATCTCTCAACAATATTTATTGGTGGTCATTGACAAATAAACAAAGTTTCCAGAAGTAGAGAATGCGCATTCTGCGTCAGCTCAGGCCGTGATTCCAAAGTTGGACCGAATATTCGCAACTGACGGCATGCCAGTCAAGCTTACCAGTGATAATGGACCACCGTTCAATGAAACTGAGTTTGAAAGGTGCACGGAGGCGCTGAACATCGATTGAAAAGCAAGTACTCCATCGTGGCCACAAGGCAATGCAAATGTTGAAAACTTCAACAAAACATTATTGAAAGTGTTGCAGACAGCAAATCTAGAAGAGAAAAACTGGAGACAAGAACTCCGATTCTTACTTTCATACAGAACGACACCTCATACAGCAACAAAGATCGCACCCGGTGAACTTTTATATAATAGAAAAATCAGAGGATTCTTACTTGAATTGCCATCAAAGAAAGTGATAAACAAGCACGAGGAAGCGAAAGAAAACATATAGAAAAATAAAGGTAGAAGCAAAGTTTACCTTGATAAAAGACACCATTCAAAGAAATCTGATATCAAAGGAGACATTGTTATCTGCCAACGAAACAAGTTAACGTCAAAGCTTAGCCCAAAGTTTCACTGTCATTCAGCTCAAAGGAGCAAAAGTTGTAGCAAAGAACAAAAGTCACATCATCGCAAAAAATATGTCACATTTCAAGAAGGTACCACCTTACAAGACAATGGAAAACGATGGTGAAGATGTAGAAACAAAGAACAATGATAATGTGTTACCTAGACGTTCAAAACCATCAAGAATACCAATTCTACGATATAAGCGGTAATACCATCAACTTGATGAGATAAAGAAAGTGGAAGAATAATTTAAACTTAAGGCTTTAACGTTTGTTTTGCTTTGTTTTTACAAAAAGGAAGAGCATTGTAGTGATTCATACTTAAGTATTATGTTGCGTAAATGCTTCATGTAAGATATGCACGATAGAATTAATGGTGAATGCATCTCCGAGATACACTCTTTCTTCAATGGTGTAAACGATCTGCAATGGACAATAAGTAAGAGAAGAAAGCATACCATGGTACCAGCATGCCATTCCTTTTCTAAATCTTTAAGAGATGTCACAACAGGTACGTGAAGATGTCACAACAGGTACGTGAAGCCTGCTAAAATCGACGTAACTGTAAGCATATCAGTTTTTTATGTTCTTAGAGGAAACCCCTTTAAGCCCCTTCTAGATATTTCAACAGACATAAAAACTCAATGACACTGCTTCTAAAGATGCAGACCATCTTTAGGATTTGCAACAAATATGACGAGTAATTTATCTCAACAAGTAACAACAAACGTCTTACGTTTTGAGTTACTCCTGTCTTTTTGTGCATCATTCAGCTTCATTCTGTCGTCTTTTAAAGGATGCCATAAGCTCAGTTTTTGGCATACATTCTATGATACCCTACTAGGCATTTGCGCTAATTTGTATTAACCTTGCTTTGTTAAATCATCTCCGGCTGACTTGTGTCAATTTTCTTTGAAAGAATTACATTATTCTCTTTATAGAGCCGCTGCTAAGCCAGTTGGATCCTGCAGATTACAAAATTTTACGTGATGAATTAGATAGAGATTTTTCTCCAACTATTAAAAACTGGAAGGACGTAGCTAAAGCATATTTGACCTCCGGTGCTGTATATGCGATTCAAAGTTTTCATCAAGGTTGCGGTTTTCAAGCTTTGCAATTTTTTAAAATGTTCAAGTCTGCTCACCCCAAGATCACAGTAAAGAAGACAAAGAAAATATGTGAATCAATTCAGCAGAGGGAAGTTGTTAAGTGGTTGGAAGACAATTTCCAGGATGACCATACATGGAGTCGTTTTAGTGATGAAAATCTGAATCAGATTTCTGTAATGTTTGGCGAAAACGGTCTTTGCGATTGGATGCGTTTCGCTGAAGAAGCAAAGGTACAGCTCGAAAGAGATGGTGTTGAATGCAGTTACACAATGGCTGAACTTTTTAGCATAAAGAATCTACCAGTAGATGGCGGGCGAAGACTTACTCCAACCGAAGCAATGCTGATGCTTCTGTCAAGTATTATACCTGAACTTACAATGGCTGACTTTATTTTGAAGCTAACAAGTTTGTGCATTAATTCGCTTGCAAAAAACATGAAGGAAATAAGGCAAAAGCATATTAAGAAACAAAAAACTCATGAGCTGTAGCCTACACATTTGACGTTGCAAGGTATTGACATTTGTCATTCGCTGTAGTAGACTGCATGTGTTTGACTATTACGCATGAAATTTCCGCTGACGTGACACCATGTACTTTACTATTAGTACACTTTACTAGTGGTGTTTCCCGCCCTGTTTGCTATGAGTGATCCATTCTATTGCCTTCTGTATCATCAGGTTTTTAAAACAATTCTTCGCAGCACAGAATTTATGCCACTCCCATAGCACTGAGTTATGTGTTGCTCGTCGCTGTTACTGAAACTCTATCTGACCTATTTTACCTTAAAACAAGACCGTATCACTCTGACAAGGGACAGATTAGACTGCAGCACATCTAGAGACGCGGCGAGAAATTTTATGAATAGGTGGATTGAATTACCACCCCCTTGTTCGTGATTGTGACATTTTTCAATTCTGTGTTGTAGAATATAGGTGTATTTTACCAAACGTGAATATGTGTATTCGTAGTCATTTTGTAGTAGGGATGGTGCATAGTAAGCGACCACAAAACTGAAGGAGCCATATATACTAAGTGAGGCACCTTAATAATATCTCTTTGAGTACATACTTGAAAGAACTTAATACGAAATGTGTGTGTCTTTGCATATTACAGACATTGCTACCCTTGATGAAATCCCATAGAGTTTCTCGCACGATCCCTTTAATTACTAATATTTCCTTTCACCAATGCCAGGTGTGGTTAAAAATCCCCGAGACATCCTAAAACAAAGAGTACGAGAAAATTTGAAAAGGTCTGCAAGATTGAAAACAAATAATAACAACCTTTCAGCCTTTCCTGTTGAGCTGTTTAGCTATGTAAGGAAGGTGTCGGATTTGCAGTTGTGAGACTTAGAACTGGAGGCTCCAGTATTCACATTCATAGCATTACTTCTGTTCTTTACACAAAACCACCCTGTCGACTTCTGTTTGAAAGCAAAGTAACCGCTTAGATGTCGAGTGTCAAGATCGTAGACAATCTTGGTACTAAAAAGTAATAATTAAAGAGTTCGTTAACATGATATTTAGTAAGACATTTAATAAACACGACTATTGTTTTAAGTTTGTAAGACATGTTTCGGATATACCTTATCCATCATCA
>JANTCA010014933.1:0-25771 GCA_024741275.1 Chironex yamaguchii | reverse complement strand
TAGATAGATAGATAGATAGATAGATAGATAGATAGATAGATAGATAGATAGATAGATAGATAGATAGATAGATATATGGATGGATGGATGGATGGATGGATGGATGGATGGATGGATGGATGGATGGAAAAGTGTATGTTGTATGCAGCAACAACCATTGTGTCAGAGATATTCATGTATCTATTGTTATCACACTATTATAAAAGCAATCATGTGTTTATCTGTGTACATCTGTTATATTAGGATTTTGGAATGGAAATTAAAGTTTAATTTTAAAGCTTCTTGAAGAGCTTGTGTAGTATTTGCATAATACAATAATAGGGAAATCTCTTTCTCTTGTGCAGGGGAAATGTCTTAGTACACTGCAGTGGCAAAGGCTGGGTACATGTTTTCAGACTAGTTTGCCCTTCAAAAGTCAGCATGTTTTACTTTGTTCAACCAAGTCGAGAGATAGTAATGATCAATCAGGATCTTTTCCAGATACTACCGGATTTGACAAGAATGCTGATGAAATACCTAAACCAGCAATGTATCTTGGTTTTGCTGGTGCTGTTCCTTTCATTGTTTTATCGATAGCATCTGGAATACATTTCCCATTTCCGTTAGCGATAGCAAAGGCACAAGCCACGTATGCAGCCTGTATATTAACATTTCTGGGTGCTGTACATTGGGGAAAGGCACTGGGTAAGTTTTGGCAGTATATCTCATATAAGTTATCCGTTGTAGTAACAGGTAAGAAAATAGCAACAGCATTTAGGCTCATTACAAACATACATAATTTGACAGGTCATTAAAAACTCCAGTTTTAGGATATGATAGACATAGTTTAAGTGTTTATGCGAGGTAAAAAGTATTTGTTAGTTTGCCAGACGTTAACTTTACATTCCTACTACACTGAGAGGAAGAGAAGATTGAAGAATATGCACTCTGTAGTCTGTATGCCTTCAGGATGGTTAGAAAATCTGCAAGGACCACAGGCATCATAACCTTGTTGCTGCCCCAGACATGAAGCTGTTAGACAGAGTTAAGTCATGTTTGAATATGTGATTCGCTTTTTCCCTACGTGAAATTTGTTTTCGAGAGAAAGGGATAAATATGGTTCTGGGATGTCTCAACTTCGCTGTACTAATTTCTAATCTTTGTACTTAATTAGTATCGACGGAATAAGAAAATGACGTTAAGTCTGCTACAAAGAAAAACCTTCAAACAAGATTCTCTGACCAAACAATGACAGAAACAGAATAGAATGTCAAGCTTTTAGACAAATCTAAAATTTTCTGCATATAAGGAAGTCAGTTTATAAATTTGAAGCTACAGGTAGCTTTGATGATTATGTACAACATGATAAAGATTGACAACGCAAAAGCATAAGGATCAACTGTACCCAATGCATATTTAGATTTTTTCCCACCCAGGACATTCTTATTCCAGCCCCCTATAATTAATTTTTAGCCTTTTTGTCCATAATTCTCTTTATTAAAAATTAAAATTTAAGAATGAAAATATAAAAGACATTCTTGTTAGACTGAAATGCAGGCGTTTTTCAAAGTCTTATCAACTTGTATATTGTATTGTAAAAAGAAGACAGAAAATTGTTTTTCAATAAATTTACTTGTACGTTACAATAAATTTATGAGCGGTGAAACCTCTAATACATATCACGACTAGGATTCACTTCTTTTCTAAAACCACTGCTGCTAACATACAAGTTTTCGTTTTTCTCAAACTTGATGTCGTTTGTTGTCTTTCTTTTAGATGGTAGTCCAGATTGGAAGACATTAACATACAGTGTCACCCCCTCTCTCTATGCATGGGTGTCTCTAGCACTACCAACTCAGCTATCACTCTATGTGTTATCTGCCGGTCTTTTAGGAGCTTACGTAGTTGACAGAAAGGAGCAACGTTTCCCACAATGGTATCGCACACTTAGAATGCCTCTTTCTCTTATTGCTGTATCTTGTGTTCTGTTGACAGGTTACAATACACCCCTTTTTGTATAAAGCCCTCAGGCCCATTAATTTATATACAGTTTTTGTGATTGCATTCACACTGTACATCCTGTTTTATAAAGTGTACAAATGTTGAATGCCCCATCGATAAATTTCCAATGCTGTTCTTTATTTCAACTAAGTTATTGGAATAGAACTTTTTAATAAAATGTTCACCGACTGCAGTTGAAGTATGTTACTGATTTTGATTTTTCTTGGCTGGTATTTTGTAGTAGGAATTTATTAAAGGTGAGACTTGAACTCTTCTACCATAGTTGTATGCATGTGTGTGTTATATAGTTATGTGGATGTGTGTGCTATGTCCTTCTGTTTGATCAGGGAGCAAATTTTTCGGGGTCGGGATAATAGTGAGCAATGTATAAGCACGAGTTCGTAGATGGACACCAACCCTAAGAAACCATCGTTTGAGATCAACCCTTTGAAAATGTCGTTTTTGAGTAATATTTGGGTCGTATAGGAAAAACTGGCGTCAGGCGAAGCGTGACCATTTGCACATAAGCTTTTAAATATGAAGAAGCAAACATCGTTAACAGTCAGTCCACGAGATACTAACTAGTCTTGTATCACGACATCGTCGTCATCTGACTATGGCTCATTATCGTGTGAACTAAGCACATATTCCTCCCAATCCCCATCAATGGGCAATTACGGACTGTGATAGCCAAGCAAATTACATATCATGAACAATAATTTCCCCGCATTTTCGGGTAATAGACGAATACGATTTCCACCAATTATTTCTGATACTACTTTAAATTTGCGCTCACTGGCGACTCTACCAGATAGAGGTAACAAGTACTTTTTAGCCAAGACCGCCAGGCGCGATTATTCATTTTCCAACAAGACAATAGAATGCAGTTGGAATTACACTCCCCGACTGATCCACGGCTAGATTTATGTCGGGGCCGTGGTCGGGGTAAAGTAGACTTTCCCCGACCGAACGCTACTATGTCCGAGTGAAAGATACACACCTGATAGCGATCAGCGAGCGTTACATCAGTGCCAATTTAGCATGCTTTAAGTAACCTTGAAAACATAGGCCTTTGGCTACACCTCTAAAAATACTTAATAAAGTACACCATTAGACAATAAGAACGATTTATTCTATACGCTCAGAATTTATATTTGATACCTTGTTATATTTCTATATCCAAGTGGAGCCCCTTAAACTGCTGTTAAACATTAAATTATTCTCATTGAAATTTTGCATCAGGGAAATTTGCTTTTGCTGCTATCAAGTCAGTGATATTAACTTCGTCTGGCCGTCTTTTATCAATCGCTGATTCAAAATGACGATCACTTGAACGCTTCTTATTGGCCAACAATTACTGTGTTATGTGTCTGCTCAGAATCAAGTTTCATGCTCGATGTATTGAGTATCCTACTTTATATATCCAACACCTCAGTAGATATAGTAAATACTGTGTGCTATTAACACAACTATGTTGTGCTACATAGGACGCATTGTTGATGAATTCAGTAGCGCTGTTATATAGAGCACGTATAGTGAACTTCTGAGTATTCAGTCTCGTCTGTTTTTGGAAAGGCAGGGCCGTCTTTCGTTGCATATTTTGAGAAATGTATGTGTAGTGTAGTTTTATGATGTAGGTTGGTGTATCTTGGTGGTGCGAGTTAGTATGATGTGGTGCTATTTTGCATTATGAGTAATGTGTTGTAAAGTTTACAGAATGGGATAATGGAATGGTTGGGGAGTGTTATTATGGTGTATGTTACAGAGTTCGTGAGGTTATGTCTTGTGTAGGTTGATGCAATATTGCGGGAAGTATGCAGAAAAGTTCAATGCTTGTGGTATATTGTGTAACGAGTAGTTGGGCGATATGTACTTTAGTGTAGTGTATTAAGGTTCGGTGAACATTATTTTCATAAATGGGCAAGCGAATAATTCAGTATTTTTCCAGTATTAAAAGCCTGTAGTAGAGCAGTGTTCTGTGTGTTGTCTGTAGGAACTGGGAAGGTAAACAGACCTTTGTCAATTTGGATCACCGTTAGAGGTCGCTATTTTCCAGGTTATGTTCAGTAATGTTTTTTTATCTATACAGTTGAATTTTTCCTGATGTTGTTATATTTATTAAGGGTTATACCCTTTCCGGAGATATCTGGTACATGATCTGCTTTTGTTGCCTTTTGAAAGTATTACGACTTGTTTTTGTCTTCTTATTACATTGTTGAACTGTTGCTTTCTTAGGCTTTGACTTTTTGGTTACTGTATAACTTATGTCGCTTTAACCGCGAAGTGCATAAGAAATCTTATTCACGATAATAGTTATGGTGGATTCGGAACGTGAATGGTCACCATTACAAGGGCAAACATGCCTTGCACTTAAATATGAGCAGAATTGTAAACGAGTTGAACGTACTAAATTTATAGTTGAAATGACTTTTTGTCTGGCAGTTATTAACTGGGTACGTCTCGTGTATTTTTTGACTGTGTTTGTCACCACTGTTATTCCAAGCAGAGTAAGCCCAATCGGTACATGTCGGCGCTATAACGTCTGTGGCCGGCTCGTATTCCGTCCGAAAGAGCATGCCCAGGTGATATACAAGGCTGACGGTTGGTAGTTAGGTTAAATGTTGCTTTCGGTGCTGAACTGGTGGTGAGCAGTCTTTTTGGTTGGCGGTATCTGGTCACGCTTAAAGACTTCATGCGATTATTTGATCTTTCAGCAGTTTTTGAAGTACAGAAATAAGAATTAATTTTTGTGTGTCGCGCATGCCAGGCGAAAATTACGGAATTTATTTTTGCATTTGAAAGTTATTAGATTATTATTTTAAAACAGGATATGAGGAAAATAGAAAGATAGTTTGAACGACAATTTTTATGCGAAAAATGATACTTTGAAAATTACTCAGAGTCAGCAACATTAAATATTTTTAGAACTTTGTTTATCGGCTCTCCGTTAGCTTTCCATTCTTCGTTGTCATGAATTGATGGAATGGCAAATTTTCTATCATAATCCTGATGAACAGGTATCACCTCACACCGTTCATCCGCGTTGCGGATCAAATACGGCATAAAAAGACAGAAAGAAATGAAAAAAGCGCAACCTTTCTGAATCAAATACGGCATAAAAAGACAAAGAAAGAAATGAAAAAAGCGCAACCTTTGTGAATCAAATACGGCATAAAAAGACAAAGAAAGAAATGAAAAAAGCGCAACCTTTCTGAATCAAATACGGCATAAAAAGACAAAGAAAGAAATGAAAAAAGCGCAACCTTTCTGAATCAAATACGGCATAAATAGACAAAGAAAGAAATGAAAAAAGCGCAACCTTTGTGAATCAAATACGGCATAAAAAGCCAAAAAATGAAATGAAAAAAGCGCAACCTTTGAACCAAATACGGCATAAAAAGACAAAGAAAGAAATGAAGAAAGCGCAGCTCCAAGAAGCTTCAAGAGGATGTATGAATGTTCTTCTCAGTCGAACCAAAAACACTAATAGGGAAACCAGAAGCTCCTTGTGCTATCGCACTTGGTCAAATTGACTAAAACCTGTCTCAGTAAGTATATTTAAATATTTCCTGATGATGAGGAGGAGAAAGAGGAGCATGACGACAGTGATGATGATGAGAAGGAGCAAGAGGGGGATGACAACTATCATGAGAAGGAGAAAGAAGGGGAGGATGTCGACAGTGATGATGAGAAGGAGGAAGAGGAGGATGACGACAGTGTTGAGAAGGAGGAAGAAGGGGAGGATGACGACAGTGATGATGATGAGGAAGAGGAGGATGACGACAGTGATGGTGATGGTAAAAAGTTGATGTGAAGCATATTAACAGAAATACAAGTATTGTCTATTGCTTTTCGGTCGTCTTTTTTACAGATGTGTAATACGCATAAGAGCTAATTTTGTAGAAAAACTATATAATTTTGTATTCTTAAAACAATTCCAAAAGCGGTTATAGAAAAGGAAATACTTGGAAAGGATAACGTAGCGTAGAAACTGAAAGTAAATATTACTCTGTCATCTACATCAGGAATCAAACGATCTTTGGGACAAAGAGGAAACTAGAACCACTCGCAAAGCGCTAACCTCCACTAAGCTAATATAGTCGGGTGGGTTTTCCATTTTTCTGGGTATTCAAATTAGCTGTACTAGTAGGCGTCATTGCAACCGGGTTTTCCCCACAAAGATTTCCTTACTGATTGTAGTTTTATGAAGATATTACCAACTAGAAGAAGCACTTGGAGTGTGCAAACCTCCGACAAGTCAATGAGGTAAGGTGGAATTCGATTTTTCTGAGTGTTCAAATGATCTGCACTGTTAGGTGTCATGATAACTGGGTCCCCACACGAAGATTTCCCTACTAGTTGTGGTTTGTGAAGATATAATTTTAAGAAGATTCAAAATGATCCAAAATCTTTTGATCCGATTCATCACCTAAAGAGAATCAGTCTGAGCCAGTCACAATACCAACATCCTGTAAATATTTTTGAAGGATAAGTTCGTCACCTTTTTAGTTATTTTGCAACAGGCAGACACTGGCGAAAACGTAGCCTCCTTGGCGTGGGTAATAATGCGGGGAAACCTTTGATTGGGGGATAGGAAAATCTGTAAAATAATTGAATAATGCTGGACAAAGGATCACACATTTAATTGGCAAAACAAGAAAATTACAGACAAGAATACGAACAGCACGACGACAAAAGTAAAAGAAAATATTCACTGTCCATCACAATACGAACGTATCTTTTACCTTTACAGACATGGCCGCCAGTACTGGAAAAAGACCATAAACAAACACAAAAATGATACAGCGTCACCTTCGAAGCCGTTGCTTATTATTACCAGTGGGCCACATGACAAGGCGAGGTATGAATACGTTTTCATTTCTAGTAGTCTCATAGTGGAAGAAAGAGTACTCAAAATGTAGCTCGGGAGATATTTCAGTAAATAACAAACCACTTCATCTATGACAGACTCGATAATGGCTAGGATTTTCAAACCAGTAATTGAATTTCTGTTGTACAAGTAAGATCTGGACTAGCTCAAGCCATAATATCTGCTATTGTGTATAATGGCTTATACTTTCTTGTGCTCACTTCCATCATATTCTGCAATGTGTCAGATAGGGATTAGTTTGTGGTTTTGTACTCTCTTTGAGAGTATAAGGTTGTGGGTCCTGCTTGCCGACCGCGTCATACTAAGGTAAATTTATCCCTACTTAGCACCCAATACTCACGAGAAATGTGAAATTTATACAAGCATTGCCATCAGTGGATCAGCCTCCTACTGTTGCATTGTACAGCTATAGCTTCTACAGCCACTTGCCACAAAGGCCAGAGAAACAGAGATGGATACTGCCTTACACATCAAGGATATTTGAGGAAGATCAGTCAGTATTCTAATAAACAACTGAAAGTTGTTTTATCCTACGTTTTCAGTTGGCTATAAGAATAAATTTTGTTTGAAAACGAAAGCAATTCTTTTGTAATTGTGTTCTAAAGCAGATCGATAATGTGCCCGCATGGCAATAAATTCAAATAGTCATGAACACGAACTCAGCATTTACACACAAGCTTAAAGTCTCGGAAACCACGGCAGAGCTATTTGGCGCCATAATTAAAGTGTTATTGTTGTGACGTACTCGTTGCGGACTCAAAAAACCGTGCCGTCGTTATGCTTAAGACCAAAAATAGACTGCAAAGGCTGACACTGAGGTTAGTATCCCGAGTAGTTTCATTGTTCTTTGGGAGATATGCGTGCGCGCAAATTGCAAGGTTTGACGTTTGGAACAGTGGTGGTCCTTCTACTAGAAAATGCTGCTGTAAAATCTTGATTGAAATACACAAGACCATCAAACACAGCAACCAACTCAGTTAACAAAATCACTTAGCTTCTTTAACTGTCTTAAAACAACTCGCTCAAAATCAGCCTTTCTTTAACTAATGGTAGGCTACTGGCAACTTGCCCACTGTAATTGGGAAAAGCATTTTTGAGGTAGATCGAGAACGTAGATACATGATAAGGTTGGTTCCTATGTAGTCGGAGCGGCGAACCAGAAACTTACGACTGCCAATCCGACGCCTTTCTTATTGAATTAAACAGCTATTCAACCCTGACCGTCCACTCGTTCAACTGGGTGCCTGTCTTTTGGCGTCAAGCATACAAGCGGCTTGTGTTTTGTACCTCCATTTATTGCCGTTTGCATTAGTTGCCAATATAACTGCCCAGGAACTGTCTGCGATTTATCTCAGAGAAGAAAAACGTATCAGAAACACTTCCTTCCTGATGCCTGCGATACTTGGGCGATGTTGGTAGGGAATGCTCTGTTTTTTTGGTTATTCTGGTGCACTGCCAACGTTCCCGATTCGCAACCATGGACGCCAACCTTTTGGTACATAGGAATAAAGATACTGCTAAAAAGTGACTATGTTGAAAATATTGTGAAGCTCGTTTGTTTGGGTCTGTCTTTGCTATACCGTGAACTCTATTACAGAATAACAACTAGTTTTCAAGCAAATTTCTCCGCTTGGACGTATTGCGAATCCAAAATCGAGGGCGAAATTTCTACTTTTGAGATGCGACGAACGGATTCTGTTTTGATAGCCTGATACCGACCAGGAGAAGCGGTTTTTAAGTTTCAAGCTAATGGCTTGTGTAAATTCCTCACTTAGTCCATATTTGATAGAAAATTTACAAATGACAAGGCCTTTTACTTCCTCTGGGATGTAAACCCAGTACGGCCCCTTGGCAAATTTAGTAATGAATAAAGGCAAGTTACCCATATGAACTCCAATTTGACAGAGCATGAAAAGAAATACAGAAGACAACCTACTTTATTTTGGCATTCCTTAATTTATGGTTTATTGCCACCACATTTCAGTTGCTATGATTTCCTGTACATTTACTTCACTATAAACGTGTTACTCATTTCACCTAATATAAAATTACTCTATTGCATCAAATAATTGTTTTTTCATTCGAAAAACCTGATGTCAGCAACTAAGAAAGTATTGGAGCCCTCCACACAATATAGGTACTGTATCTAAAAGGTAAACAATTATGTTTGCAAGTGAACCCTATGGCTTTTATAATTTTTAAAATTCTGGAATTATCCTGCGAATTTTGCGATCAGAACATTCTACTACCTTCAAAAGTTAGTTGCCGTAATTTATACTCCACAAGCGGGGATTGAAAGTTACTTTTTGTACTTCTGTCTGTTATCTAATCAATAATTGCTTCAAATTTGCTCTCATTGAACTTTTTACCTGACATCTTGGTTTTTAAAACCCTATCTTCTTAAATGTTTTCCTGTCTACTTCCAGAGTTTTAGACTCTTTGAAAGTAGTGACCATATAATTTGTAAACCCTGTGAAATGGAGAATTCCATATCGTTCTTTGCTCTGAAAGCACGAACATAGAGCTTACTAACATTTATAGACCGATGCGTGCTAAATATTTGAGTTTAAAAGACTAACAAGCACTCGTAATGCAGCAATACTAACGTTCAATCCGGTTTGTTAAAGGTTTACTTTGGTTACAACAGGAGTTGCAACAGAGTTTCAATTTTTATATTTGGAAATGCCGACATCATCCTGTAAGCAGAAGAAAACTATGTTAAGACCTTGCCTTTTCGAGCTGCATTCTTGCTATTATGTCCAGTATGACTAAAAGACCTTACCATTTGATAACTGACTCTACCTCAGCTATATCACTTATGGCAAATTAAGCAGCACTAACTACAAAAATCAAATCAATATTTGAGGACTCATTCGGTGTCATTGATTAATTATTAATTTCAAAATTTGAACGAAAATGTCTTTGAAGATATCGCATCCTTTCACCTATGATCGCCGTCCTTTGACTCCCATTTAACTTGACCCACGTCTGTCAATGGACATGGGTCGTGATGAATTTATTAACCATGCACGATGGACATCATCATTCCGAAGATCGTATGACTAATCAGAGAATACAATTTTATGGTCGATTCGGTGATAATTTGTGAGCTACAATAAGTTCCATTTTTCTACTTCCAAATGTCAAATGTTCTTCTTGGAGAAATTTCGTTTGACTTGGAAAGGAGGCCAACAAAAAACCTCGGTATGGAGACAAAATGTAGGACCAGGTAGTCTGCACAAACAGCAGAAAATTCCGTATCACAGGCATATGTTATTATTCTCATGTCGTAGTTTGTTCTCTGTCTCCACGAAAATGTACAAAATAAACGCAGAAATGACTGATTAAAGATCGCATCATGTTCACAACAAGATGCTTGATTTGTTTGTTTATTCATGTCGATGTGCATTATATGAACTACGATAACTCGCAACAGGAATATACATAAATATGCAAGAGAGAACCCCCATCAGCTGAAAATACTGGACAAGCAAGCATTTATATTTTATGGTTTTCAGTTACTACCCACTACTGTTGTGGTTATTTTTTATCACTGTTTCGGTAGGTGTTACGCCACTTTGCAGGCTAGAAAGTAATGTTTCCATAATAGCTTTCGATACGTCGACTAATTATCTTGTAAGTCAAGATGCGCGAAGCTTATGTTTTGTAATAGTACTCAATGTTCGTACTCATTTTGTAGATAGGTTAGCCATTTTCCTCAGCAGCTCAGTGGAGACCCAATATCTTTTCAGACTGCCTCTAGCTACGAGATACGAGAATAATCATTCACTGGAGAGTGGCGTTGTACAGAATAATCATCCTCGTTCTGAGGCAATGTACTGTTTGCGAAATTGTTGCTCAAATTACATCATATTTCTAAATTGGTATCTAACAATCATCGGAATAAAGATAAATGAAAATGATAACAGTCCTCCGAGGCGAATAATTTATCATAGGCCGTGGCACTTTTTTCACTTAACAAAGAAATTAGTTTCTGCCTACGTTTTCCTCGTTTCAAAATTATATATTTTGTCGTATCAGAAAAAATCTACACACTACAAAGATTTTCATCTTCATCTTTCACTGTCTTCTGTTTCTCCACTCTCTTTCCATCTCCTTGATGCCATGTAGGTATACATCCGTTCTACAGGTCAATTCCGTAATAATAGTTGACATAAAAATATATAATCTCGCAATTAGCATTTTTATTTCCTTAATTTTAGTCTATTTACTCGCTCGCACACAAACGTTACTTCCATTATGAGACATGACTTATTTTGTTTTCGATATTATTACCCCTCAATTAGAGCTATTTTATTTTAAGATATGACCAAAGTCACTGTTACAACATATAAAGTCGATGACCCGGACACCTAAAATAGATTTGGAGGGTGTCAGATGTGATCAGCATTACAATAAGACTTTGCTCTTTTTTTCCTGTCAGTGGCCATTTTTATTGGATTTTCAGCCCAGAGCAAGAGAATGTCTAGTACGTTGTTTAGGTCGGAAGAGAGCGCGTCGGGTTTGCAGTAATTTGTAGTACAGGTGGTCGGTTGCTGTAATTTGTATTGTGTCATTTACATAGGTAAGTAGGTGTCCCTGGAGTTTGTAGTAATTTATATCCATGCAAATGGCACCTGCCACTCAGTTTTCTCCTTAATTGAACGGACAATATTCTAGAACAATGCCATCATCATATTTAGTTTGGCAAGGAATTTTGAAATTAAATAAGGTCTACAATAAATTCGCCACGTGAATATTAGTTCATCGTTTGTTTGGAATCAATCAACAGAAGACGTTCATAAAGCCTCTAATCAGCAAATCTACACTCTCTGCATTTTCATTCATTTGTTTAATAATACATTGTTTAGCCATTTTATAATCAAACGAAATTAAACGGTACCAAATTTAGGTTGGATCTAATCATCGCACATTGAGATGATTACAAACTTGATAATGTGATAAGCATCTGCGATAATTATTTGAAGTCAATATATTATCGTCACAGCTACAAATAGTTCTCCTAAGGTGAACGAATACACCTAGTCTTCAATATAAAATAAAATGGCCCAACCTGGTGTAAGAATGTTCTAAAGCACAGTACACAAATATTTTGTATAGATGCACATTGTAATGGAGCATAGTACACTGAATATTGTATAAGGTAATGTAGCCTAGTGGCCTGTAGTCTATTGTACTGTAGTATGCTGTCTTGTAATGTAGCATACTGTACTTTATTATCATTTGGATAAGGAATAAAGTGTAAACTGTATTGTGAAGTCTGGTTTTCTGTAGGCCGGTTACATGCGGGACACTGATATGGATAATGTGTTATAATATAGCTTTACGTAGATTTTACCAGTGTAAACCGTTGTTTTATTGTGTTCTAATGTATCGTGTTTTTCTCTATGTCTATTAGTGTATATTACCTTAGTATAGTGTAGTGTTATGCTGTGTTATATAATATGGTTACAATAGTAAAATCGAGTGGTCCTGATACCAATGGGTAGCTCTATAAGCTATCATGGATACCTCTTATGGTTTCGGCAAATATCCTGTTGTGTTATACTGAGAATAAGAAAACCGTGCGGCATTCTTTACATGAATCAAACTTTGATTTACTAAGATTGTTCCCGCAGCTTTGTAATCAAAGGAATGCCTTGTAGTAAAAGAGACTTTGTGGTTGATCCTTGTTGATTTTTCGGACGAAAAACTGCTTGTTTTGAAAATCTTACACGCCGATAAGATTTCAAAATCTATGGCAACAAAAATAAGTGATCACACAGTCATAAGATGAAATTGAATAAGGTAGCCTTATCTTTCAAACCATAGCTATGGCTATCTGTAGGACTAATTCTCTCTAAAGAAATGCTCTTTAAAGCCTTGGGAATTGTTGTTTACCCCGTGGACTTTTGAGGGCACTCATATTGCTTGTTAGAGAACTGCACTGAATTAGAATTTATTCTGTTCAATTGTAGATGTCATCTTGCCAGCGATTTGGTTATCTGTCTCAGAGCCCTCCTCTGTTTACCCCATCTTTCTGACAGCTTTTACTCGCTCACAGCGTCGGGGATCAATATAACCAAATTTTGTTTCACCCTTAAATGTTTTTTAAACTTCAGCACCGCGAAGTAGTAGCTAGTAGCCAAAGTATTGGTCATACTTAACCACATACAATACAAATTGCCATTTCAGACTAAGTAAAGCGACAACATAAACACATTTTCCCATACAAAGCACTAAAATACTCAATGAAGCAATCCATCAAGAAAAAGGATGAATCTTAACAAATTACAGAAAAAACTTTTTATATTTCCAAGTTTTAGGACTTTGATATTTGTAATACCTGCAGCATTTGTTTTCAGCGCACCTTTCGTTTGCCTGGATTAGGTCGACGATCCTTGTTGTTGTTCCAACGATCCTCAAATCTTTGTTCTTATCGGAAAACCGCCCTTATCGTATCGGTAATTGCATAACATTTGTGCAAAGAATCTTTACAATGAGTTTTTTACCGACATAAGATAAATTTTTGCCCAAATTTAATATTCCCCTTACCAGACTTTTTGTTTTGTTGAATTTTTTCATTCCCAACAGCTTTTGCCAATCATCGTCGGTTCCGTCGGTCCTTGGATGTGGACATAAACGTTTTTATTAGCCATGGTGACACGTTTTCCTCTCAAGATGTTGTGATTAATACTATTGTGCTGGGTTGGTCGTAACGTTGCGAGATCAGACATGGCTCGCACCTTCACTACCAAGCATGACACTTGTAGTAAAAGGTTATGATAAAGTTCATGTCGATAGTTAGAAATATGTACGTTTAAGTCAACTATCTATTGATTAGGATCTAAAGATTTAAGTAGATAGTACCTTTGATTTACACCGCTCATTGTTATTATAATAATTCATTTTAATAATCAAAGCATTTGTGAAGAGAGTCTGGAGTCGTTCATATCAATTTCTGTTATCATGAAACCCTGCTAACGTTGGGGAGAATATTTGCTCAAGATTAAAAGCTTCAATTAAAGATAGAACGATGTTCAATTTTAATTACTTCCTTCAGAAAACATCAAATATCTTGTAAATTTGTAAATAGACCATCTGGATATCATCTTATCGTGTGATATATGGACAAAAGCAAACAGCTACCTCATTATGTGACCTGTTTGCACAATAAGGTTTTGTAATTACTTTAATCTGAGACTAGTTGTAAGACTTTCTTCTCTTTTAAGTGAATCTCACGAGAACTGCTTTAAGCTCCGTAGTTTAAAGCCCTGGACTTTGCGGCGCAAGAACTTGCGTTTCTGAAGGTATTTTCATCGGCGCGATATTTTGGGTTAAAATGCAAAGAAACTCGAAATTCTAGCAACAATAAGATTTTCCTGCTCTTCGTCTGTATCATATCAGGGCAAAATGCGGTACTTCCAGTACCCGACTGCCCCATTGGGATACAGGACCTTTTAAGTGATTGTTTTGTCGTTTTCACTATAACAGATCTTGTAATCAAAGTTAGACAGCACTATTTCTAAATGTAGAAATCACTCTTTGAACTTCTGATTCGATTTTGAACTTCTATGTCTTTTTATGTCCTATGCCTATAATAATAATGATAGTAATAATAATAAAAAAATTAAGATGAAAAGCAGGATAAAGGTGGCGCTTCTGCAGAGTTTCTGTAGTCAATATCAGTTTTAAACATCTTTGATATGTTTTTAGGCAGGTTGCTTTAATTTGAAAAACAAGCATTTAAATTATTATCTCTTAGCCCTCATAGGAGCCCTAACCTTCGAACTACTCTCCATCCAAAAGCACTTCAAATGAATAATCAATTGGCCCGGTGGTATCTATTGTCATTATTCTCTTATCATCATAACTACCGTTATAGTTATAATTATAATTATAATTAACAAAACGGTTCCATTAAACCACTCCCTAGAACTAGCCCATTATTGTTGTTAAACTTTCAAAAAGTCCCCCTATGGAATCAACCCTATCCGATATCTTCAATTAAAATTTTGATTTTCAGATTTTGAAAATCCTAGTCTTTGTCAACACAGTGGAAGCCTTGGATGTTTGAAATTTATCATTTCATGAGTCGTTAGCTTTTTCTGATCTACATCTTGGCAGACCCTTCACGCAAATGAGTCTGTTGAACTATTCATACCTCAATATGCGGACCGCGGTGGTAACATGGTTCGACATGTTTGCGGAGGTGGTGCCAAAACACTTTGTGTTTGTTTTGTTCTGTTTTCTAGCACTGACAGCCATATTGCTGGAAGAGTGTAAGATATGTTGTTTATGTTTTTGCAAAGTTAGAGAAAGTAGATAGTTTCTTTCATTCTCCTGATGGTAGTGTTAGTCTTCCTGTCTGTAATTTTCTTGTCCTGCCAATTGAATAATGCGATCATTTTTTAGCAGTGTTTAGCTATCTCATGCCTTTTGGTGTAACCCCATTTTACAGCTCTTCTATGTTCTTGTTCTCTCTGTCCTAGAAATCTTTTGGATTCTCCGTTGTACGTGGCAGAGCCGTCTGCACATTGTAGCTTGTACACTATCCAATTCTTTTCAGTGTTACTTTTGACAGTATAGTTTGTAAAGTGTAAAAGTAACATTGGATGTTGTGGTGTCTGAAATTCTTTTGATCTTTTCACTGGTATTCTTGATGTAGGGGAGGCAAACCCATTTCAGTTATTCTTTTTCCTCTTTCTGTTTGGGTACAGCTGTCCAGCTTATAGTCCTCTGGATGTCCGTAAAATGATATCCATTGGGAAGAAGAACATACTTTAGGTGCTTTTCCTCTTTCATTAGGTCGGCAGGTTTCAATATGATGTTTCTTGTCATTCCAAAAAGAGTAGTTATGACACTGTTGCGAGCTGTGACTGGATGATGGGATGTTTTGATGAGGTATTGGTCTAATCGGGTTGGTTTTCTGTAGATATTAACTGAGATGCTGCAATTTAATTGCCTCTTTACTAAAACATCAAGGAAGGGTAATTGTCCTTCTACCTCCTTTTCCATGGTGAAGTTGATGTTGGGATGCAAATCGTTGATGTGTTCAAAGAAATTGTGTAATGGCAAAATTATCATCATCATATTTTTCTCAGATGGATGGTGGTTTATCTGCAGTTGTCAGTGCTGTGGTTTCGAAGGACTGTATGAATATTTTAGCAGGAACTGAGGAGGTTGGAGTTTCCATTGGTACGCTATTGTTTTGAGTGTAATCTCATTGTTGAACAAAAAACCAAATGTTGCTAGGAAGGGCTTGTAATAATTCAAGGATGTCATGGGGTTGCAACGAGGTTCTGGATTCCAGTGACGTATCATTGATAAGCGAGTTTCAAGGATACTGACGGTGTCATCGATTGAAATGCTAGTGTATAATGTCACATCAAAGGAGGCCATGTTGGGATATATGTTGAGTTCAGATAAATCTTGCAAAGTCTGATGAGTTGTTACAATGGTGTTCTTTGGTCTTTGGGCAAGGTAATAGAATATCAGCCGTGTAGCATGATAGTGAGTGTAGAGGACTTCCCGAATATGCTATTCGCAATTAGTCACATGGGAACGTTTGTTTTGGGCACATTTGACAGTCCATGCAATCGTGGTAAAGGCGAATCTTTGTGTTTAAGCTTGTAGTAAAGGCAATCCAAGGGAGGCAGAAGAAGATATGGCGCGATGAATTACCAGCTAGATGGATGAGGATGCTGCAGGACAGGGAACCATAGATGGAGCTTGAGAGGGAGGCTGCATTCTCGGGAGGATGAGAAAGGCTACAGTAAGACAGTAAGTAAACGGCGATCCTCCAAGCGTTTGTCACTGCGTAGTTTAATAAGGATCTTGGTTACTTTGGTCTTCACTTTGTTGACGGGTTTCTTCGTGGAACGTTGTATAATCCATTGTCAAGGTGTTCTGTGCAGGTGTAAATGTAGTCTTCTTTTTTCAGGATGACAGTATAGCACGTCCTTGGTCAGCTGGGAGGATAATGGAGTTGTCATTTTTGAGACTTGTAACATATCGTTTAATTCTTGTCTGTTGTCAGGGGGGCACCTAGGATGAGAGAAGGATCTCTTGAAACGTTGCCCAGAAAAAGGTTTCGACTCATATTAAACATGATAAACTTCACACATTCTTGTTTTCCTGGTGTCAAAAACGTCCTTTTTAAGCTATTCTGAGTGCCCCCTTATGCAAGTTGGCATTTAGATAAGCCCCTCTCTTGAACATTGCATTTTCAATAATCTCCTTAAGGCACAATTGAGTTAACGTTACCTTTGAGACCATAACTTGTAGAAATATGTATACTGAACCATTACACGAACTTTCTATTTTTTCAGTATTTTCACATGAGTGATTTTGTCTCAATCGAAAACCATGAGTCCTATATCTAGCGACTTTGGGTCATTAAGATCATTGGTTTACACAAATAGGAACTCGAATTTTAAGTAAGATTGTTGATACTTTTAACTTGTTAATGTATTTTTTTAGAATAAAATTTTCGAACAAAAATGTTTGATACATTTTGTTCGAAAATATCGAGAAAAAGTCCAAAAAGTTTTTGTCCCAAGTTGTTTTTCCAAACTTTTTCGATGTTAATATATGCAGTAAATACACAAAATCGCAAGGAAAATATTTTTGGTCCCCTAAATACCGATTTCTCGGTAAGAAAACAGCATCACAGTTTGCCCCTGCGTAACTTTATCGACGTATGGATGTGACTAATAGATCGATTCTCTGCAAAGCCCAAAACAAAGTTATCTATTTCAAAATCATTAAATTACTGTATATTGGGCTGTATTGTAATAAACGACGGTCTCAAATGCGACCCATTTTGAACATGCGTCAAAATAAAATTCTAACCTCAAAGGCGATCTGATTCGCTGTTGATTGCCTTCAAAATAGAACAGTTCGTTTTGATGTCTTGGTCCTTAAAGTTGACAAGCTAGAAAAGTAATGATATCGCCACTATTTTATGATACATAACTCCATTTGAATAACCGGACAGCAAGAACGACGTATTCCTTTATTGAATGCGAAACGATGCAGATCTTGAGTACTTCACTGGAATCATTACGAATAAAGCAACGGGCAACTGTCAATTATTTGTCTTGTTTTAACAAAAAAAGAATTCAGAAACATATAAAACAACCCAATTCTCTTTTGTTCTCGATGCCAATTAATGGAGAACGCGTTAACCTCAAGAGAAATTGCAGTGCCAACCCTCACCTGTGTTTCTTCCGGATTATATACGGACTTATTTTCCACAGCCCTTTCTTAGCTTTCCACTGAAGCCTCAAACGGCTTACGATTAGATGTGACTCATTGGTTTTAGATCTTTCATTTCCAAAGTACGTACATAGCCTGGTGCCGACGCGTACAGTGATCATAACCCGGTGGTTGCTATGATACAAATACGTCTCAAAACCTTACTCAAGCCAAAACGAACGCCAAAGTTCACTTCTTTGCTCAAAAAAACAGTGAAATCCTTACGAAGTTCCGTCAAGCTGCTCTCCAACTTAGCAAAGCTAATGATCCCCAAGACATTGAATCTGAATGGAACAATCTCAAGTATGGCATCTTTGCAGCAAACGAGCATATCCCAAAATTACCATCAAAAAGTAAGAGTAATGTCTGGTTTACTGAGGCAATTGAAAAACGTATAGACAAACGATGCCAAGCTAAAGGAAAAGACGAAGTGTTGTACGAGCTCCTTCATCAAGAAGTCTTGAGGAAGTGTACCGAAGCCAAAGAGAGTTGGATCGAAGAAAAGTGCCAAGAGGTTGAGAAACTACAAAGTGTCAACGGCAAGGAAATGTTCAGCTGTGTCCGCGAAATAGCTGGCAGAAAACCGATGTCAGCATCAAAATGCATTAAATCTTCTAATGGAGATATTCTTCATGAAACTTATTATATAGCCAAAAGGTGGGTAGAGTACATCGGTGCTCTCTTCCACGGAGACCGAGATGAAACCGGAATTATGCAACTAACGCATCTCTCGGTGTCCACCAATCCTGAAAGAAGACGTTCTCTGGGCGATTCGGCATTCAAAGGCCGGTAATGCGGCCGGACCTGACGAAATCACTGCTGAAATGTTATCTGCACTAAAAGAAGTATCGATCTACTTCACTCGTTTATGAACAAAGTTAACGAGACTGGAAACATACCTAAGGATATGCAAAAATCTGTTTTTATCACACTCCCAAAAGTCTCCAATACACTTGACTGTGAGAACCACCGAATTGTCAGTCTCATGTCTCACACCCTGAAAATTCTTCTAAAGATCATTCTTGAACGTGTTTGAAGAAAGACACTACCAGAGATACCCGAAAACCAATACGGATTTTTGAAAGATAGGGGCATGAGGGCATCAGCGAAAGATCTATTCAATATCAACAAGATGTCTACATGGCATTCATATACTACTCAAATGCATTCGATGAGGTTCGACATCATCACCTCTTCAAGATGCTCAATGATATTGACACCAACTACAAAGACTTCCGGTTAATTCATAGTTTATACTACCAACAAACAGTTATCTAACGGCATAACAGATTTTACGAAAATAATGCATGGTGTAAGACAAGGAAGCGTCACGAGCAAATAAATTTTGCGATACTTGGAAGATATAGATTCTTTATAATGGAAAACGTATCAACAATGTCAGATATGCAGATAACACTTTACTTTTGGCAAACACTGAACATGGCCTACAAACACTCTGCGATCTCATTTGTGAAACCAAAAATTTGGTCTTACTATAAATAAAAGGAAAGCCAAATGTATGACTGTATCAAAAACTACCCCAGCGCCTCCTTGTAACATAACTTGCGATGACAACAAAGTCAAACAAGTCAACGAGTTTAACTATCTTGGAAGCCTAATTATGTCCAATTCTCAATGTAAGAAGGAAATCAAACGCCGAATCGCCATCTCAAAAACCAACTTCAACAAGATCAGTGATGTTTTTAAAGATCGCGACTCTCTATGGTCCTTAACGTTAGTCTACTAAATTGTTACATTTGGTCTATACTGCTGTAGGGGAGAGAGTCTTGGACTTTGTCAACAAAGACTAGGAACAAATTACAGGCCACTGAGATGTGGTTTTATCACTGTATGTTAAAAATTTCATACACCATACACCATACATGAAACAAACGAATCAGTTTTAATTCGAGTTGGTCAAGAACGTGAACTCCAGAAAACCATCCACCATCCACAACTGGAGTTTCTTGGGCACATCATCTGCAAGGGCACTCTTGAAATCCTTTGCCTCGCCAGCAAGATCTCAGGAAAAGGTGCCCCTGGTGGTCAATGATTATTGTACACGAACAATTTCAAAATGGACCCTAACCTTGGTGCAAGGTGCAGGACAGATATATTTGGAGACAGTTGGTATGCCTAAGCGTGGATCGCGTAAGGCACTGAAGGAAGAAGAAGAAGATTGGTTATCAGTGTCTCATATACAGTCATTCTGCCGCTTAAAGCCTAGTAGATTCGCTTATAGTTGATTTTTTCGAGAAGCGTTTTTTTTGTTTCAATTGCTATAAATTCATCACGAGGTCCTACGTTATTGTGCATATGTCTCCTGTCTTCGTCTGCCCCTGCTGGTGCTCTACATTTCATTTGTGATGATGACAACGTGTTTAAGAAGCAATAAAATAAAATGGTTTCCTTGTAGGATATGATATGCATTAATAGCCTCGATAAAATGCGTTGTTCCTCTTACAAAGAAACAGGACTGTTGTATATTTGGGTTCTCAGATCTGCAGCAAGGGGTACATTTGAATGACAACTACGATCTTCCTAAAGTAACCCTGCGTATTCATCCATGACAAACAAGTGTGAGCATGAAAGTTTGCTAGCAAAGATAGAGCAAGGGAATTTTACATATTTACAACCTTAGATTGACCTGGTAATAAATGTTTTAATGGGCTGCCTATTTATAGAATAATTCAACAAGGTCAATCTAAGCGTGCTTGTCACGACATCAACACAATCTCCATGTCAGAGAAAATATATCATGCCTGAATTTGAAACACGTTGCTCTGGATGAACTTTGATGACTTTAATTCATCTTGTCTTCTTAGAAACGTTCTTCCATCTAAACGTTTCTGTCGTGTCTGTTAAGTTTTCTTTTTCTTGCCCTGCTATCTCTTGAACTTGTAGACATGATACACTACTTGCTACCTGAATCTGTTTCCGGCATTACATTCTAAAACCGACCCAGAGAGTGCATCTAATATAAAACTGTTTTAGGAACAATTGTAGGAAATGTGCATTCGCGTGTACAGAATCACTGATAGTGAAAGCCAAAACGAAAAGGGGAAGGTTTTATGGAAGACAGAAAACACACTGACGAGCCATGTGCAGTGATGATCTCTGCCTTGAAGAAAGTGGCTTCAGACAGGAATAAATGGAAGAGTTTTGAAGCTACATGCAATATCGTCCAAAAGGGGGCTTCAAGAAGTGAATAGCAACGGCAACAATTTACACCATTAATGGTGGAATCTTGGTGGCTCAGATAGCGGGACTTCTCGATGGCTACCACAAGGGTTTAGTTTAGAGTCCCTGTCGGGTCAATCGGCTTTCGCTATCTTTTACGATGATTGATTGAGCTTTCTGCGACAAGTACTTTAGGCCACCTTGTTCTGTTTATATATGACAACAAAACACACGTCCGGCAAAATAAAACAGCGCCAAAAGCCCCCTGTACCTTTTGACGTCAAGTTAGTCGCTTCTCAGAAAAAATAAGACTAACTGGTTGTTTTCGAGACAATAGCAGGTGAAAATGTACGTCATAAGTTCTGAAAACTATTTTTAAGTCTACAACGCATGTGAAAATTCCTTTCCTGTTGTAGTGTCTAGTGTGTCTCAAAACAGGTTAATGCGTACAGGAGGGTTTTAAAATACCTTCTTGAATTTTGCGATGTATTTATGTTATATTCATGACTGAAATGATATAAAACGAGCCAGGTTAGGTCGTAGTACTAGCATTTATTCTATAAAACTGTCTGATCACAACTTTTTTCTATTCCTTGACATTTTTATGGATCCCTACTTGAATGTAAGTGTTAGAAGTAGTTTCTTTTTTAGTTAGCCTAGGCTGTTTAATACATTTGTCCTTTTCCAAACACATCGCTGTGCTACCTAAATGCATAGTTATCAAAAAAGGAGAAACACAGTTTGGCCTTATATTACTTTTTTAAAACTGACTGCAAGCAGAAATCATTTGCCTTGACTGTTAAACGTGCAATGAAGATTAACTTTGCACAAAATAGAAGCTTTGCACAAACAACCGACGAAAAAGATTAAAAGTATTTCTTGAATCAAACGAGTACTTGTGCAAATTAATAACTTATTTTTCAAAACATGAAGAGGCATTCTTAAGAGAAGAGCCAGTAAGCTATGGAGGAGGATTGTGGCAACAATTCCGCGATCCTTCTGAACAAGATATTCCCAGGATTAATAGGCTGTGAACTCTAATAGGCTGAAAACTGGCGCCATAGCTGTGTTGTGTTTATTGTGTTTCTTTTACTAGTGCTGAAAGCCATATTTGGCATCGTTTAATTCTACACTATCATCTAGTGACTTTGTTACATTTAGATAAATGTATAAGTAAATTTTCACTCTCTTGCCTCTCTTGTGTTTAAATTTGCTTTTCTGTTAGTTTCCTTTCCTTTCTCTCACTTCTTTCCTTCTCTACTCGCTTTCAAATGCTAACCTAAAAGTTTGTTTCTCTTCTTTTATCTTTGTTTTCTTATCATTTTACTAGATCAACACATTTAATTTCATATTCTTAATAGCATCCTTGAAATGTCAACAGCTCTTGATGGAAAGCTGTCCATTCCCGATCTTTTGCCTTCAAATTCCTACGAATACATAGCAATTACGAATTTAGAGAAAAGCTATTGAATTACACGGCAACATACTTTCCTCGCCTCTACCTTAATGAAGATACAGACGTTTTGAAAATTTGAGCAGACATGAATTATTAATTACCTGATACCTCAGTTTGTGGTACATGTCTTCTTAGATTGGTAAACGAGGTTTACCTTGTTTTGAAAACAGCACACATTGGATATCACAAAAACAATTACCTATTTAGTTTAAGTCTTTTTCTCTCACTAATCAGCTCACATGCTTACAAATTACGTAGGAGAGAATTCGCTCTCAATTCTATTGCTTGTTGACAGTGTTTTCATGCATAATGTTGATACTTTGTGATGATCGGTTCTCTTGTCTGTATTTAACTACCACCTCCCTTATTAACATTCTTAGTCCGTATATTTTTCACATAATTGTTTCCCAGACTTTCTGATAAATAGAAATGGTGGGTATTTGTTAACTCTCAATTTCTTTGTCGGGGTAACTTGTTTCACTTCATAATTTTGAAACAAAAGGTATAAGTCCTCTATAATTTTTAAATGTAAGTGATCTCAAATACAGTAGATCCAGACACCCAAAGAGAGAGGAAAATCAGCAACACAAACTGAACTGAAATTAATGACCCGGCTGAGTTCAAAATAAAGCAGTCTACGATCACATTTTAAGTTCTTACCAATCTTTTTGGTACTCATCACAGCAACTACACTGTATGAATTATGTTTATTATGGAGTTAAGCAAGCTGTCCTATGTTAACGTCATTAACGTAGACGTCTCACAAGAAAGTAAATGTAGAACGTCGACCATTGCCTTTCTTTTGCACTGATATGCTTATTGTATCTATGATGTCATGTAGAGTTCTATGGTCTATACATTAAATGCACATTTGCTCATTTTGCTTCCATTCCAAGACTAATTATTTGCTTCTGTCCGATAGAAAACTGAATAGAAGTAAGAACCTAAAATAAGGCTGGCTATACAGTGTAAATTCACTCGCCAGTTTCGCATGAACTTGTAAAGTATACTAAACCATCAATGGGGAAATTTGGAAACTTTGGATACATAGCAGTGGACTAAATTTCTCAGTAGATTTTGACCAGGCATCTCCGAAATAGAAATACCTGAGGATGATGTTGACAGGGTAACTAAAAAAATGTTTGACTAAAATTTTCGTGCCCACAACCTCTTAAAGAGATGTATTTCAAGCCCTTTGCTTTTTATTACGGTGATCGATATTCTGTACTTGAGTATTTATTCAGAATGTTCCCACGACTTTTCTATCATCATCTATGATCCATTAAATGACACGAACGGTGATTGCTGCCAAGTTGCTTTAGTCTGAAAAGGGAACATTGGAGAGAGCTTATCTCATATCAGATTTGTTATTCCGTCCTATGCGGATGAGTGATTTTCGAATGTGATCAATATCGTGCATACCCTTACTGATACTGAAAAAACCTCTCTTCTGAACAAACTTGATTAAAACAATAAGCATTTTGTGTAAAAACTGTCTGACAAAGTAGCCATTGGCATTTTACATCTTTTTATTTTCAACAAGACGATGGCCATGTTTGCTAGCGTATTTAAAACTTTACGTAAGTTGTAACCATGAAAGTTTATGGCAGTGGAAAACAATCTATCAGTTAACTTTTAGCAAACCATTCTAGTCCCGTTCCAGAGAGCGGCAATGTTACAGGTCGATCAATGACTTACTACACTGACCACATATGAGCTTAAATTTTCTTCAGTCTTTATCTTCTAGTTTTGTGTCCAAGGGGCGATAATGAAGGTTACCCTCTATAGTCTCAATTCAATGTATATCCTCGTTTTCAATACCAATTTGTTTTGAGAACTTAAACTAATATTATTACTATCCTTTGCATCCAATGCATTAATTCAATTTTTAGTGGTTACTAAAAGGTGTCACCGCAAAGCTTTTTGTGGGGAGTGTATGTCCTTAATGATGATGTAAATTGTAAGCACTAGACGACATAGAAAATGCTCTGGACATGGGAGTTGATCTTTATCAATCAATTTCAATCATTTACATCTAGTTTACTTAGAGGAGACTCTTTTAGTGTTCTTCGTTTTGGGTCTAGTGTCTTCTTTCCTTGCCTTCCTTCAGTTTCTTAATGGTCACAATTATGTAGCTTAAGCAACTATGGTGCTTAACAAACAATTCATCTTTGCGTTAATGGATTGATGTGCGCTCCACATTTGGTGTATATCTATTATTTGTGCGTGCGAGTAATTTGTTTGGGACTGTTTACAAACTCAGTTAATTGATGTGCGTTTTCCATTGCAGTTTCATAACGGTGAGGTTTGTCTAAGTCAAACGAATACTAGCTACGGGTGCCGTAATAGAACCCAAACTAATCTGTGAAATCACAGTTACTGGTGGCTTTATTATCATGGTTAACAAGTTTCTGAGACGAGGTAAAAGTCTACGAGACAAATCACGCTTGAAAAAATAAACTTGACGAAAATACACGCTGATGTTGGTTCTATAAGCAACTCAAAACTAGTAGAAGGCAGCACTGTGCTTTATATAGAAACATAGGGTTTTAATCATACCTATATAAGCAAAATATGCGGTAAAAGTTGGAATTACCCCCGGACACATTAAAATTTCGATCGCCTAGAGAAGTTGCCAAAAATAAAAGAGGTTTATTTAATATGGGGGCGGCTAATCTACAAATGTCAATGAGAATAATCTGTTATGTGATTTATTAATGATGCTCTTCTTACGTTTTCTTAATGGTAACTTCACATTCCCAAGTGCAGTGAGTTGATGCTCTTCTCCGCAAAGCACTTGTCATATCTTGCTTGCAAATCACTCTTCGTTGGCTTTGTTACCGTAAAACAGTGCTCTATACATGTTTCGTTTCATGATAGCTCACTCCTCAGGGGACTTATATATCTTATATATCTATATATTACATGTATCTGACACTGATGAAGGCTTAAGCCGAAACACAAAAAAATTAATGAATTTCCCCTTACCCACCGCTGGGTTTCGT
>JANTCA010014922.1:0-25774 GCA_024741275.1 Chironex yamaguchii | reverse complement strand
ATAGATATAGATATAGATATAGATATAGATATAGATATAGATATAGATATAGATATAGATATAGATATAGATAGATATAGATAAAGATATAGATATAGATATAGATTGTTTTTTGGTTGTGTTTTGTTTGCTTTTTGTTGTTAGCTTTCTGTCTAGCTTTGTTTGTTTGTTATACCTCACATTTTTGTGCTTTCCACATTCTTGTTCTTTTGACATTCTTGTTTTTACCAAAAAATTCTTGTTTATTGTATTCTTTTAATATAAATACCTGGACAACTTACTGTAACAGCAATTTCTGATGACGAAGAATGGAATGTCTTTGAAACATTAATGTATGGTTATGGCCTTTTTATTGGAATGTTCTCCTCATCATATACTATATGTTTATCGTCGCAGCATTTGTACTTCGTTTCTTAATTTAACTTGGTTTTCTTGCAGTACACCAATTTCTGATATGTATAATTTACATTCAAGTGATTATCTGATATCAAAAGCCAACACCTAAACTTATATGCTGTTCTTACATAAAGGTTTTGTGATCTGAAACCAATTGGTGCATGTCAAATTCATTAATTGTTATTTGTGTTTTAACTGAAACCTTTAATCAGTGTCAGATGTGTGTACTACATGTGTTTGTTAATAACTCTTTGGTTGATGATAATTTTGGAATTTATAGCATTGATTTCTATTTTTATTGTAGGCACTCTGTGAGTAGAACCATAAAGCCTATCTGTGATATGACAGTGCAACGACCTCCTGATTGGTTTTCGCAAAAGGTTTGTTCATCCCTAATTTTAAATCTCATGGTTAGGTTTTAAAGAAGGTTGGGTAATTGAAGAATTTTATTTAAGAAAAGTGTTTATCCTTTAGATATGCTGTTTTTAGTGAATGTTTATAGGTGACAATGTTAGAAAAGAGAAGAAAGAACACCTTTGATCAGGTTGCCAATGGATTTCACTTTACCTTATAACTTTAGATTCTTATGTTACAGACAAGCATTTCGTAAATTAACCAGCATTCTACTGCCTTTTAAGGCACCTGATCTGAATGTATTTTATTCATTCAATACATTGTCACATTGAGCTTTTAGGATTTGACAACTATCACACACTGTTGACACATCTCTACCAATACCATGGTGGTCTTTTTTGTTATTTGATTTTGTATTTATTTATGTATTCCATAGTTTTACAAAACTAGTTACAATTCAATATTTTTGTCTTCAGAGCTGTGCTTACCAGTATGGTGCATTGCTGGACAGTGCAGAGACACCAAAGTAAGTTAATTAACCTATGCCACCCTCCTTATAAGAAAGTAGTTTCTTATTAGTGTTCATGACTGTCATGCTAAGATGTCCTGTGTTATTTACAAATAATTATTAAAGTGCTAGTGTGAATGCATGAAGGGAAATTATCCAAAACTTAACACAAACCTAGCGAAAGAGCCCCTCCAGTTGATGTGTCGTGTTTTGTATTGCCTTTTAACAACATTCAGGAGTTGTTGTTTTGATTTTGGCACACTTCCTAGTTCAACATTAGCAAATTCAGGACCAAGACCTATATCAGTTGCATTTGATTCATCATAAATCCATCATCAAAACCGAAGTCGTTCTTGTGATAGCTAAGCAAATACTAAATTAACTTGAGACAAGTTTAACACAGTTTTAAATTATAAGTTTGCGATGGATTTAATTATCACATTAAATTTGACAAAACACAATTTTAATGCAAGAGGAACATCTAAACTGTGTCTAAGGGAAACCAAACCTAAAACCCTTATACCTATTCATTTGCAATGCAATTAGGCTTGGAGCAGCAAATTCTGTTTAGGGTATGAGGAAAGCACCACCGCAAAAATTGAAATATTAAATACAAATTAAACAATAGCTCATAGTAGTTTCTTTTCACTGGAAGAGTCTTTTATTTATTTGTTATTAGTTGGTAAATCAAACATATTATTCTTATCCTTGGTTAACACAATTTATTTAGGAGGAAAAGAGCATCAACGGAGACTGGAAGACAAGGTAGCCTTTATCCGCTTTAATCTGTTTTGAATTGTCTTTTGTAATCTTTTGCCCATTGTGATTGTGAATACTAATGAATTTGATTTATAGCATTCTAGGCATTAATGTTATGCTATGTGTTTGAAGGGAATTTGTCATATGGATCTATACATCATTTTTGAAAGTGGTTTTTACTAGAAAATTATGATATCCGTAAATGAAATCATCTATTCCATCTTTTGTCTATATACAATATATTACATCTAATGTAAGAATGTGTTCTATCATTTTTCTTCATGAATATTATTTTATGATTATAAGTGTCATAGCAAGGATACAGTTCTGATAAAAGAAATCTGGTTTGACGTTTATTTTGTCCAACAAATCAGACCATTACCCTTTTACCTTAAAACAAGAATATAAAATTTTCTTCTCGTTACATTGCATTTCTTCCGTGAAAATTGTTTCAACAGTTTAATTTTTATGTATCAGTATTAAATATGCTGTTGATGAATGCACCTAAAAGAAATTGGGTGTTCTTAAGCACATGCCTCTGCAGTGTTTGGCAGGTGTCAGTAAGAGTAACTGCTAGTCTGTGGTATGGGAGAAAAGTATTGTTAGTGAACATAGCTTTACTTTCAAGTTTTATGTCCCTTGAAAATCTGTTGTCCATGAAGTTGTAGGCCAAATGTTGATTAGTTGAGAATGGCATTAGATAATCAGTACTTTGTAAATAAAATCAAAGTAAAAGAGTGAAGAGTAAAGATGTGAGGAGGAAGTGCAGTATTTGAATTTTAAATAAAATTTGCATTTTTGACAATCTTTTAGCCTTTTGATGCACAACCCAAATTTTGTTTTGTCAGTGGATAAAAAAAGATGGTTGCTAAACTTTATTTTTATGTTTTAAAAACAAATTTTATACAACATTTAGCAAATAGAGGGAGTAATGCAACGGATTTTTAGCTTTTTTGTAGAGATAGATGCAATGTATAACAGAAATTCCTTCAGCGAGGCTATGTTTGTAATTCTAAAGATTGTAGAAAGAAGCTTTGTGTTCTGTGCTACTTAGAGTTAGCAACTTAATGCTTTTCTAAGTTCTCTTGATTTAGAGAACGTTCTCAACCACTGGTCTCAGCAAATGAAAGGAGCTGCTCCTTACTCTTAGCTTGAATGAGTATACTGCGTGAACAAGAATTTTGTGATCCCAGAGAACAAACTATTTCGCTTTTACTGTTGTTAGTATTTGTTCTATTAATGTTGATGCTCTTAAATAGTCTAGTACATTGCTTTTAAGGCTAAGTATTACTTTGTTCGCTTGAAAGAATACAAAGTTTTTGCGTAAAGCTAACGATGACAAAAGTTTTTCTGGAGCTTCTCAAACTGGATTATAAACTTTTTATCTGAAATTATTTTGGGGCAGCCACCCAGACTTGTCTCCGGCACTGGCAATTAGCTACACCATTTGCACGACGTAAACTGTGGATACCTTTTGTTTTGATGTAATTGATATTTTCTTGTGGTATAACTGGAAATTTTACTATTGTTTCTTCCTTGTTGTCAGAAACCCCACAGGAACAAATTTTACGAAAACTGACCTTTGAGCGAATTGAAGAGTTAAAGAAGTCAATAAAACAAGACCATGAAAGATACAAGTAAGTAAATGTAAAAACCATACTGTTATGATGCAGAGCATATCATAGCATTGGTTAGTAATGATGACAATATGTGTAATATTTATAACAGTTACAACTTTTCATTTTTAGCCTAGCTTTGGGTACAGTGCATAAATGAAATGACATAATTTTAGTCTCTTTTTATAATATTAAGTGCAGCAATGGTAGTTGAGTGCTTTGTGTGCACTTTTCTGGGTTGGAATTCATGTCTGCGTCATACCTAAAGACCTTGTGGTCACATAAATCTTCCCTGCTCTGATCCTGAGCTTTAGCATAGACTTCAATATTAACCTAAATCTCCTTTGATATTCCTTTATTTTTTCCTCTTTCATCTCACTTTCTTTAACCTTATAAAAGTCAACTATACCCAGGCACTTGTATCCATTCTGTTCAGCCTCTGTCATAACCTTACCATTTGGAAGTTCTCGCCATTTCCCCCCTCTTCAAAACGAGAACACCACATTTTCTAACCCCAAATTGAATTCCATAAAGCTTGAGGTCATCCATGAATAATATGATTCAATCTAAATCGCTATTTTCCCCAGTCATACCCTGCCTTTATTTTCTTAGGACCAAAGACATCGGAATCATACTCAACACAAAGAGTAATGGTGACAATCTGTCTCTTTGAAAAATTCAACATCTCCAGGATTTTCCTCATTTGACGTCAGCGACAGCCTCCACTGCTCCTTACTTTTCTCCAGAAACTTTCTAACATTTTTTCCCATCCCAAACATTTCCATGCACTCCTTAATCCAGCTATAGGGCACAAAATCATAAGCCTTTTTATAATCTACCCACGCCATGGCAAGATTTGTATCTCTTTTCTTTTCTGACAATCTTTTAGAATGATTTTATCAATTAATAATTAATCTGTCGTTCCTCGATTTTTACATCTACATCCTTTCTGTTCTTCTGGCAAGAAACTTCCTCCTCCAGATAAGTATAAATTTCCTCAGCAATTACACCTCTTAATAAAACCTCTTAATAATTTCCACATTAGTGAAAGGCACATTATTGGATGATAATTTACCTACTACCTAACTGCAGTACCTTTTGATGGGTCCTTTTGTGACTTTTATGACCATGAGTCATCCATTCCGGTAAGTCATTCAACCCCATCAAATCGTATTCAGTTGGGCTGCAATTATTGTGAAGACTTCTGATCCAAAATCCTTGTACTCTGTCATTTCCTGGAGCTTTCCAATTCGGTATCTTTCCACGCTGCTTTTTTATCTTATCAATAGTTTTTATCAGTCCTTCTTGGAGATGTTGTTCATTATTCATTTCTTCCTTCATATCTTTTAACCAGGCAGCTTCCTTGTTCTTTTTCAACACTCCAAATGTTACTCCAAAATTTTCTATTCTCTTCAACAGTCGACATTTCTGTAGATCTGAGCTCCCCTCCATTATTCAACCCCGCATAAATCTTTTTCTGATCAACGATGAAGATTCTGTTTTGCCTAAACTCTGTAATACTCTGTTCTTACCTCTTAATTTTGGTACTTTTCACTAAAATTCTTTGTTTAATTATTATTGTTGCTGTAATTTTGGTCTTGGCTACACAGCAAGTACTTGAGAAATCAAGTTAGTTTAACCTAGTTATACAATAGTAGTAGTCTGTTTATATGCCTTGCTCTTACCGGGTTCGTTGTTTTCCCTGTCGTTGATAGAAACTATTACTCATCGCTATCCAAGGCAAAACAGTTTGATTTACAGTTGGAATTCAATGACTCAAATTCTCAAGGAAAGTCAAAATTTGTTCGGGTTATTGAATATTCGAGTTATCAAATCTTCAAATTAATTGAGAAAAAATGGTTTTAGAAAAACGGCGGTAATTGGGTATTAGAGTTAATAGACTGTAATTAAAATAATGAAAATTCGTTCACAGTTCCATAGTTTTCACAGAGAACTATCGAAGTGATTGCCCATGGTTGTTTGCTTTATTTTACTAGCGAAATCCTTCTTGTTTGATTTTGTGTCTTCGTATACTCGAACACACTAAAAGTTCCAGCTTTCGGCAGTAGTTTGTGGAAAGGAATCGGTGTTCGAGCTAGCGAAACTTCAACTTGTCGGGCAGTCAAATTATCGCACAGTAGTTCTGGAGGAAAAGTATAGGCAAAACGAGGGAAATTGAAAGTTTGTTCGGGGTAGCGATTGGTCTAGTTACAAGGCAGTCAACTTATCGAATGTAACTTTATTTACACTAATCGATTTGGTCACACTGTCATCACCAGTTCCTAATTCAGATGAATCTTGACACGATTGGTTGTTTCTTAATAGTAACTTAGGTTCTTCAAAAGTAGTAGTGGGAGAATTTCATTTGTAATGTCTTGACTGCAACTTACATCTGAATTTGCAAAATTTCAAAACATTTCCAAGTACCTTCTTGAAAGTAAAGTCAAGACAAACTGTTGTAATCTTCTTTAGCATACAGGCATTCTGGCCAAATCAGTGTTTTTAACTATTGTGACTGATGCCTTTATTGTGAATTCATTCTTTAAACGTCCGGCTCTGTTATGTCGAATGCTCTTATCCCCAGTTCCTCAATGCTGTGGTACAGTGTAGTACAAACTGTCACGTTTTCATGAATAAGGCTTAAGGTTGTTTAAACTTAGGCAGCTTTGCGGAACGTTTTATCTCTTTATGTGGTTACTTCCTGGGAATTTCTGAATCCATACGTTTTTCTGCTTTGCCAAACCTCACATGGAATGCGGATCTCCGATTTTTTGATGATGTTGGGTAATGGAGCAGAAAAAGAGGAAAACGTTAGGGTTTGCATTTATATCCCACTTGCTGTACATAAGAAAGAGTAAAGAATGATCCTTCCTTGTTCTCCTGGAATCCCACAAAAAGACTTAAAGTGACGTTAACTGTAAAGACGCATTCATGTTGTATAAAGGAGTATGTTCGTGCATCAGTGACGCCTTGAGTGGAATTATTAAAAGCAATGCGTTGAGCTCTGTCGCAAGAGCTATGTCCCTTTCTCATTTTGAGTCGACTCTCATGTATCGCTCATTTGGAAGCCTTCACTGGATGATTGTTCTGCCCTAATGCTGATGTTATTTTAATAATCTAGATTACCTGCTCTATCTCCAAAAGAATACATTTTCCAATCACTCCTTTCTTCTTTGCGTTTTGATGTTTCTCCCATTAGAAATTCGTATGATTGTTCTCTATCATCATTTAACCCTTAATCCAGACTATAAGAGTAAATGTATTAATCACATATTGTGCCATTTACTGTGTTATGTTTTTGATTAGTCCAAGACTTTCTGGTAGTGTTTGTAATATGGCTGTTCTTAATTGGACAAAACTAGACTGCAAGTTTGGTCATTAACGTTTGCGGAGTAAATGCCTTCCCAACGAAGTGCGTGTTGACTGGTACTGTGCCGTTTGATTCTAGTAATACCAAAAATGGAAGAGGGAACAAGTATTCTAGAAATGCATTGGTAAATCAAGACATGTAAGAGTGGAAAGATTAAGAAACTCTGAAAAGGCAATGCCATTCTCTTCCTGCGTTTGTTCAGTGGTGCGCTCTGCATTTAGATTGATTCAGAATCTTGGGAGCGTTTTTTTATCTGCAAGGGAGACCGATCCATCTTCACGCGTTCTGTTAATCCATTGATGGGAGTTGCAAGAAATATGAATTTTGGACGGATAGGACAGGAAGATTTCTTAAAACTTTTAACTACTCACTTTCGTAGATTTCCAATCAGACTACTTTCCTTTAGCAGTTGAAATTCCAAGTAAAGTTTACTTTTCGGAAAGTCTTTTGAAGTGATACTCTTTTTCTTGCATCTTGCAACACCCTAATGTTTTTAACGATATATTGCTTTAGGAAAATCAAGAAAGACATCGAGAAGATTCGTTCAGGAAAAATTAATGATCAACTTTCTTACATCTGGAGTCAGCTGCAGAGGTCAGTGGAGAGTCGTCGCGACCGATCCTTTCCATTGCATGGCTCCATTCGGAGCAAATGTAAAGATGTACTAAATTTATGACTGACCCGGCTTCCACTTGAGTTCATGTGTCTGGATTATAACGGATGTGGTCCGTTTAAGTCATATCATTCTAGTTACATAACTCCTGTAAGATCTGACAGGAGGAATTTTAAAGATATATTCTTCTTCTTAACAGAGATTTAGACGATCTTAAAAAGATAACATAACTCTCCCCTATACGTTTATTGTGAAGCAGATGCCGCTAAAAATGTTCACAGGAGTAGTAGGCTTAAATGTGTGAACTTGGATCCTTGGTATTACTGATTGATGACTATGTGCTGCCGTTGGACTAGTGGATAACCAGTAATATAAAATTTCTAATTTCACTTGCCTTTAAAAGAAGGCAACTATCCATCCACGAAGATTCAACCTAGAAAACCTCAGTCACACTTCTCAAGACGAGCCTAATTTACCCATAAACCGGCATTTAAGAGATATTATTTAACCTGAATACAACTGTTAACATACCAATGACATTGAGGCAACGCGGTATTTACTAAACGACTGCAGTTTGGCCAGGAGCTTCAGACCAGTTGGTAAGGGTGTAACCCGTAGTAGATTGTATTGTGCTTGTCATTTTGTTGTGACATTTGTTACAAACCAATGCGATTTTGCCTCCTTCCTCGGGCAGGTCAAGCAATCAACTGCCCGATAAACTAATGGAGTCCGTAAGATTTTTCCCACTTCTGGAAGAAGACATTCTTCCATATTTTTTTTTCCTCTAAGATTGTCCAATACAAGTCTCATCGGACATAGACAGTAAGGTCTTCGAGTTTAATTTATAAGTGTGATATAATCGACAGTAGCAGCTTCTAATGTGACAAGAATATCTTGTTCGATAACAGTGTATCACTTCTCCCATGTAGTGGAAAAGGTGTGCCCATCGAAGAACTTATCCCAGAGTCAAGTGCTGACTCCAGTAGCAAAGGTAAGCAGCATCGTCTTGAAATAGATTATGCTTGATATATACCGGCAATTGTACCAATGTAGCCTGGAGTTTGATGCTGGTATCATTTTAATTTTCACTGCACAAATTGATACAGGGTATTATTAAGCCTGTCTTACAGGCGAGTAAATAGATTCCCTTACTTTAGTACCGTTTTCCATCTTACATACAAAATAACTTTCTTCGTTAGTGTTAGCATGAATGGTACAGCCGTTTCTACTGCTGCCCACTTTAATGCAGTATAAGATTCGCTGTTTTAGACTAGGAAAACATTTACAAGGCTTTTTGTTTGATAATGTCTTGAATCTTAAGTCATCAGATTCAGACAAAAATATTTAGAAGTGATTAAACGATTTAAATTTTTATCATTAGAAACTTTTTTCTGATACTTTTTAGCTTGTAGATTTTAGTCGATTGCGCTTTTGCTCAGCCAGCCTGATCATCGACATACAGCAATGCTCCAAAGCTCCGAGTGATCATACCAGTCGCACTCTACGCTCCCCAACAGAAGTTTTGAGCATATCATTATGTTTCAACTCAAGGCGTATTTCCTGTTGTGGAAATTTTGAATCATTTTACTACCATTCTTTTTGCCAAAAGAGCATTTATTTAATGTAATGGAAAGTTACCTGTCATTATGTAACATTTTTCGTCTTTCTTCGAAGCAATGTTAGGGTCACCTCAGCAACAACCATCTCCTAACACTGCTTCACAGCAACGCAGTAGATCACAGCGCGTCCCCAAAGCTACAGAAAGGTATGTTCTAAACTAGTGTTTCGTTTCTATAATTTTTATTTAATCGCACGGATATTTCCATTAAGCTTAAGTCGAAGTATATAGTTTCCTGGTGGCTACTCTACAATTTGATTCCTAGGAGGCATTGTCATTTACAGAACTAAAATCTTTCTGTGCCACAGATGTCGCCGTTGTAAGAGACTCGCGCCATACTTAGTGCATCGAATGTATACTGTCAGATGGTGGCGGTCGAGATGAGCGACTCGATGCATCAGAGACAAATCCGTTGGCTTAAGGTGGTGTGTCTCTCAAGAGTGCTTATTTGTCATGGAATCAAAGTACGTTACATCCACCGTCTCTGGACTTGCTACTGACTGAATTCAGTGAAGCTGGAGGGAAAAGTCAGAGCTGCTGATAATTTAGCTCGAAGGCCTTATTCACGCTTTTTCATACAAGCTTTGTAGACTATGACGCACTTAATGGAATCCTGGATCCTTCATTGGTGTGCAGGCTTGTGAATAAAAGCTACTAATAATTCCCTTATCAAAATTAGAACTTTTATTACTTTCGTCTCTTGCGACATCGTCTCGATAACTTTCAGTTTTTGCTTAATTGGTATTCTTCCTTTTAATTCCTGTTCCTGCTCTGGACATGTGAATAATATAACGCAAAGAGAAGCTCGGCATACCATCTTTACTTTCTAAAGCTGAAACTTAAAAGTTTTATGTGATTTTAAATATTTTATTTCTTATATAGATGTCAAATATCGAACCCCCAAGTTTATTTCATACCCCGTTCATTACCCCAGCGCCCTTTGGATTGACCCAGGGTATCATCACATGGGCTCGCATAGTTAGATATCGACTTATTTGGAGACCCTTGCCTTGATGTTAAGTCCGTAACTGATTGCGAAAGTGATGACAGATTTTTATTGTATTTTTAAAAGTTTTGCAATGTGTTTAGGCTATCCAAATATACATGGTATTGACTACAGATTCAACCACGAATGGAAGTAGGTGTGTGTTGTCGGATACTACACAGGAATGCGTTTGGTGGTAACTCTTACAAACTCGTTTACGTTATGTCATGTACTATCTCAGACGGCTTGTAGCTGTTAACAAGTGAGTGTTTGCTGTTGTAATGTGCCCTGGACTCTACCTTGTTACTATGATGAAACTTGCACTGAAAGCGAGTATGTAATCCATTTCTGGTGACGTGTAGAATTTGGCATCTTAAGCGTTCTGTCGTTTCTTGAGTTCATTCGTAAGTGTTTTTGCCACTTATATGCATGACTATAAGATGCGTAATATGTTTCCCATGCATTTCGCTAGAAGTTACAAATGCCGTAAGGTAGCTGTATGGATATTTCGTGTGACTGCCAACTTGAATGGTCAGGGGATGTCAGCACAGGATCTTATCTGATATTTTTATTTCGTTGTTAGTTATCAAGCAATGGTATAAACATTTGCTTGTTGATCCTTGTTGAAGGTTTCAAGCATTTCAGGCTCAGCTACAAAAGCAGCAACAACGGTACCAACAGCAGCATCAGGGCCCTGGTACACCCGGACAGTCCCCAAATGTGTCTACTTCAATGCAAATGTCACCAACCGAGGCGAACAAAACACCGACCCAATCAACAGTGGTAACGTCACCTGAGACGACTACAGCATCGACGCCATTGAAAGTCGTTCTTCCTTCGATTAGTGTTGGGTCCCAGGAAACACCCTCGAGGCAGGTAAGTGGGTAGCCACCTATAAATTTTACCATCACAGTTAACTGGCTCTTACTGAAGTGCTCAAATTCTCAAGCGCATAATCGATTTTGAGAGTATTACCTTGTGGTAAAAATATTATGATGTAATCACGAAACCAATTACGCAAAAATTACATGAAAACCTGGGGAACAATTTTTCTAGGTGTAGATGACGGATTTCTTTCTTTCAAAGTATTGTCAAATAGGTATTTACTGATCATTCAAAATAACTTGGGAAAATTTGTTAAAGGCATAGGTCAGAAGATGCTGGCATTCCTTAGTCCTAAAACCTCTTTGCGTCAAGGAAAAATTTCACATAAGAGCTTGTCGATGCTTACTTTGAATATGATGATAAAGCTGTCATAGTGTTTAGATGTGGTCAGGAATTGGAACTCTGATCATGCTTCCAGAGTGATCGTCAATGGCAGGTGATAAGGTAACTGATGCAAGTACTGTTATTCATGTATTACACAGTCATTGTATAGCACTTGCCTTGTAAATAACACTTAGTTTTACTCCTAGCTGTCGTATCAGTCTCCTTCGCAAAGTCCACAGAAACTGGAAACAGGTCCTTCTGGTACAGAGACGCCATTTCTGTCTTCCTTGTTAGTGACACCAACATCTGAGTTGAGAACAGTCGTCGCAAAACAAGCTAAGGTAAGCACAAACGCCGTGTGAAGGCGGTCTCATTTTCAGTATTGAATTGTTCGCTTTCTGCACCTGTTTCATTGCATCTCCATTGAATCAGTGATTTTGAAAGCTGTTGTGTAGCCCCTTGCTTCATCTATGGTTCATATTTGGTCCCACTTACTCAATGCCGAATTGTTTTTGCATCGTGTTATCTGGTCGAGGTTTAAAATACACGATAGTAACCTGTACTCTACACGCACCGTTGGCTTTCACTATCATCATCATAATTCTCCTGTCACCCTGGGTGGTCGAAACGTCCACTAAAATCTCTCTCGAGACACCTCTATCTTGGATTGCTGTTCCCGTATCCCGTTATCCCTTTTGTTCAGTCATAAATCCTGGCAATGGCATTGGCTTTAATGTTACATTATCTATCCTGTACAACGGCTGTAAAGTGTTTTGAATACCAAATATATCATGTAATTGAAACGCCTATCTGCAGGTAAAAGCCATCCTATACTTCTTTGTCTCAGCTGTTAATGGATCGGGGTCTGTATTAAAAATGAGTCTGTCCGACACAGAAAATCATGTAGCTATGCTTAATTGGGTTTTAAGGCAAACAATTCATGTTAGTAACAATTTTCGGTATGATTGCGTTAGAATTGTGTTCTATAGCATATCATTTTTTACTTTTATTTCCGTTCTGTTAACCACATGATCTTCGACAGTTATCATTCCTTGCCTAGTCTGAGTGCGACCGCCGGTGCCACAACATTTTGCAGCATATCAAATCGCATTACACAAAGCCTTCTGCCACATGTTTGGAGCAAGTAGTTGGTTACATTTTTGGTTCTTAAATGCAGTTGAGACAAGGAATAAGGGGTATAAATGGTAGGGAATGGTTGAATTGCAAGTCCATTGATTCAAACCTTGAATCTGAAGATCGTTGCCCATATCCGGACATACCACATGCGGTATGCCTCTGCAATTCCATCCATACAGAATTACGAGTTTCACAGCAAGTCAAATGCATTTTTGCAGACCACTTAAAGAGTCAAGTTGATTTTGGTTTTAACTTCGACTCTGAAGTAATTTGATTCAGAGGAGTGATGCATCTGTTTTGAGTCACTTCTGTTGGTTGGTCAGAAAAGGTTCCCAACACGAATGCTACAGGAAATGCTCGTCATTGTAATAATATCAATCCCTAGGGGTGTCCAGTTAATGTCTGTTTTTTGGTGACAATTGACACCTATTGAAGGTCACCTGACATTTTTGGGCTGTGACTGCCTAGGTGGACTTTAATTGGGGTATCGAGTTGTCGGATCCACCAAAGTGTTGTAGATAAGACGAGGCTCTTGCGACTCAGTTGCGACTTTAAATGCCTCTCACCCCATATACTTTGGAACGTTATTAGAACCATGCCCCGAAAAAAGTCACTGTCTTATAAATTCCTTACCCTGGCGTAGGAATTAGTTTCTCTCAACAACGGGTATCATTCTATAAGAAATTGATTTTTGAAGTCTCCCACCCGCCTGATTAATAGGCAGTATCATACCTGATGCTCTCTCGTAAATTCATTGACAACGAGGTAGCAGTCCTTTTCACTCTTCTATCTACTGCTAAACGATCAGGACGCATTGTACCATCCTAATACCTCAAGACAAGCAAGTCTTGATATCACGTTAGTACTGTGCATCGGTTATACAATACGGCTTTCCACACTCCAGTAATCTTCAAAACGTATCCATTCAATCACGTGACCTACTCAGTCCGTATTGAATTCCTATTATCCTATTCAGGTACCCTGCAAACTGTTGCACCGACCAGTCAAGGACGAGGATTGTTCTTGCAGATAGAGATAAGATTGATTTGGCATCCCTTAACGTCAGTTGGAGATCATGTCTTGCAGTTAACGGATAGTTTTTCCATCGGTGGTTGTACTGATCAATGAGTCACAAGAAAAGCTAGAGAGTTCACGTCAAAGCGAGATTGAGGCTACTTTGCGTTTCAAGGAACTCGGTTTGCACGGCAAAAGATTCGCGTTATATGTTGTGTACTGTTGGCATGTGCTTGTTTTGAATTTCAAATCAGCGACATCTTATGTTGCTTTTGGTAGTCAGAATCGACAAAATGAGAAAAGAAAGACTTAATACTTTTTTCAGGATAATGTCGAGGGCCAACACTGTCAGAATTTGATGAAAATTGATGAAGCTGGGGTACAAAAGGCTATCTCATTCCATCGATTAGTTCTTAGCTGTACAATGTTCATACAAGTATAGTTCATCCTGATTTTAGACTCAGAAGTGTAGTTATCTAAAATAATGTTTACAAATTCAGCTGTATGTTGTTAACGCTGGTTTGGGACTGTAAAATTTGGTCTCACCTGGTTCACTGGATATTTACTAGCATGAGTGAGAGGTTTCCTCTTGACTCATTGTAAATATTTTTAGCTTCATTCCTATGAATGCTGTCCATCATTAATTTTGAGACAAATTATAGTCTTTTAACTGGTCTAAGTGATTACACGTACGAGTGATTGAATATACTAGTCAAATTGCTAGGACTCTCCAAAAAGTTATAAACTTGCATCTTCGCGTTACTGTAATCTGTCCTGTACACCGTTTTCGTAAGCCTTGGCTAACTAGGGTCAAGTCCTCCGTTTTGCTCTTCATTTGGTGAATCATAAAAACCTTCTTTCTTGAAGCTCGTCCATCTTCTAGGTGCTTCTCTCTTGTTGAGTCTAACATTTCTTACGTAAAGCACGGTTTAATGAATACAGTTTGAAACTGAATTTACGGTCACATTCGACCGCTATCGAGAACATGCAGTCACACTTGTCAAATAGAGTGACTCGTTGACAAAATTTGTGTAACAGCTGACGGAAGTCGCTTATTGCAGATCGAGAAACAAATTGAAAAATCACACTAGTTTCTTTACATTGTTGTTGTTACTCTCTTTGCAGTGCTTATCTTTGCTATTTTTTCAGCAAGCAGTATCTCTCGTGACATGTTATAGATCTGCAAAATCAAATTCACATTCATAGTTCTTTCCGTCAAATAGATTTGTTTACTGTTGCAGCTACGAACTTTTTGTCGCATACCCTCGTGTTGGACCTCGTTTCAAAGGCTTTAGGTTGTCAACATGTGGGAAGCCTCAAGTTGAATCTTTAGCTTTTCTTATGCCTCATTGGTACTGATGTAGTCGCTGTAACTGGAAACGAGAATTTTATGTTCTCTTTTTCATGTTCAGTTGTTGCAAAGGATGTTTAAACATTGGCCTGTATTTCAGAGGCTTGAAATACTCCCTTTTTTCTATTTGTTTAAGGATGAACAGATGAAGCCCTTCATTACCACGGAGGAAAGTCACCATGATAGTGAGTGTTATAAATATAATGTTGATTACGAGATTATATGTTTCGGAATCAACATAAGAGGCTATGCCTCTTACATAACTCAGTAATACTCCAAAACGTGGGTCCGACAGATTAGTTAGGTATTTTTACCACCAATAATACTTTGTGGTGATTGTTTTAGGGCGTAATTTTTTCGTTATTTCAGTTGCGGTACTACGCAACGCATTCCGGTGACTACTTCAGCTATTTTATAATCTCCATTGTTAAAATGTCACGTGAGATATAATTGCATAAGATCAGCATCATGCTTTTTGCTTTGAAGGCCTTTTCCCGGTTGGAAATATATTATTGCTTATTTTATTTTTGTATGATTTTTTGGTGGGGAGGTGGGAGTATATTGTGACATGAAACTACCACTAGTAAGGGTTACTGCCCATTTTTATGTTGCATTGTCAGAGTGACGTCTTGTTTTAGTGCTACATGTCCCAGGAACAAAAAAGAGAAGCTTATAAGGTTTGTAATATCTGTAAAAGGCTACATTTTCCTGTTTTCTTTGGATTTTGCAAACCTCTCGTCTTCAGACCATCGGTAGCAATGTGCACGTCGTCAGTTAAAAACCTTCTCTGTTTAAGTGTGTTCCAAGGAACCCAAAATTGCTGAGGTAAAAATCGTTTGTTGACAACACTCTTGAATTGTATTGTTTTGGGTATGCTCCCTTTACCTAGGCTTCACTGATATACCATGCTTTCTTGTATTGTGTACATTTTGAGACGTAAATCGATATAACGATATATAATTGATATAGCTTTATTAAATTAGTTATCTGGTACCTCAGTTTTGGCTTATCAGTAGCCATAAGGAGATTTCAATGAAAACAAAACGATTCAGTCAAAGACAAAGATAGGCCCATGGTAGCATGCTTACTAGTAATTTCACTGGACTAAAATGTTGAGGTAGCAAACGACAGCGTAAACCTTTGAAAATAGCATAATGTGTGTCTCTAATGGTGGGCTTTTATTTGGAAATAAAGAGCAAGAACTTAACTGTGCCTTATTTGACTTGTTGTTTGATTTAATTCAAGAAATCTAACTATACGACGTCCATTTTGTGTAACAGGAAATGTACCAATCATGTCGGTGGCAAAGGAAAATCTGATAGTGTACAGGTCAGTGTCGCAACCCGTCTCACCTGAAGGGCCTGCCTCTGACTCTGCGCCCACATTATCAAAGTTATTGGAACTTGGTGGCAACTTAAATACCGATGCTGTTCAGGTACTATAGTTATATAACGAACTTAAGTCATTTCGTAGTATAACATTTGAAAGTGGCATTTCAAAGGGAAGATTATGAACCATGCTGAAACGCTATCGCCGTCTGACACTCCTCAGAGTGTAAGCTGGCAAAACACAACGGGAGTAGTAAACAGAATGAATTATAGTCAGAGTAAGAATCAAATCCAGCTGCATGCGTTAAGAATTAAGCCAAAATGATGTAACTATTTGAAAGAGTGTAAAGACGATTTCTGTCTGTCTGCAAAAGCTCTTCTTGCTCATTTTAACGTCCAAAAAGGTTCAAAGTTGATGTTCAAAGCTCATCTTGCCCTGCAAGTAATCCAGAAGTTGTCGTCCCGTTCTAATATGGTGCATTCTGGAGTTTCCAGTAAGTGTTGACTTGTGACAGAATCACATACATCGAAATGTAATTCACGTTAAATAACTACCTTGTCGCATCGTGGGTCATCGATGGTGCTTTACACAAAGAAAGTACAGAATGCACGAGTTATGTTTGTGAGCTAAAAGAGTGGCCAGATTTTTTGTGACAGGCAGTAGAAGAAAACATTTGCTTTCTTATTTATGACTCGAGCCCGTTTAACACCACGTTCTGCTAGCTGACCCAAGCTTATCTTTTAATCGTATCGTACTATGTACTTTTTTTGTCCTTGACATTTTTGTGGTCTTAAATGAAAGGGGCCTGCCGAAAGGACGATTTCTAGTTCGATTTAACGACTTTACTATGTCCATTTCCTTGATGACGTAAGACAAATGTAAGAAACTGTGTATGCAAACATTACGTGGATTAAAGTTGCTACCTAGCAGTGGGCAATCTAATCGCAATGCTGTCATTAAATTAAGTAGGTATTGGTTCTTATTGGTCGTAACTAAATCTGAAAAGCACACCTGCCCTGTGTCGACCCGTCCTTCGTTGAAATTTATTTATTTTTGCATTGATTGATCATGTCAGTTAAGGACATAGAAAAACTTTCCTACCGTTCTTACCCCGATAATCAATTTTGTTGCATAAGGGTAGCTAAACCAAAGGCCTGCACGAGCAATGCATTTCGGGTTTTGGACGGAACAAGGTATGATATAATCATCGGAACTAAAAGTATGTTTCCTACAGACGTAGTTATTTCTGTGGTTGTCCTTCTGACTTTAACTTTCAGTATTTTTGTTCTTGTTGGAAGCTGTGATGTTTCATGACCCAGGTTGCCGTAATTTTCTACTTTTAGAGCTGTTATTTTTGTTTCTAATTATTCCATATTTTGGTGAAAGTACAATAGATTTTAACGAGCGTTGTAGAGACATGTCAAGTAACCAAAATACTGTATCGTAATGTCAAATTTTATCCCAGGGAGCCCAACCGGACGAAGCACCTCAGCGAATAGAAGGTGAGTTTGGACAGTAATGGAACATTGTATTTGAACGCGCAATACGTTGATTTCACAGTAATTTGCTATTAAAGCGATTAGTTACTAAAAGCTGTCGACGGATTCGAACTGGAGCATCTGCCTTCTTGGTTACTCTGAATACGAAATATTCCTTCACAAATAACCACAGGAAAGTGCTGAAGAAGGTGCCTGAGTGAAGCATAAGCACGTATATATGGTATCTAGGTCAGAAATTCGCCAGCTTAATATTTTAACGTCGTTTGATTACATAATCGTGTAGCAAATCCAGTAAATAGAATAAGACTGAGTGATATACGTACTTTTGCCGTATGCATATGAGGTCATGAGCTTTGGCGCAGACCAATGTGGAGTATCTGTGGGATATCCTGTGCTGCTAACATTATGTGGGAGTGACCTTGGGAACCTTTGTGGGTTGTCGTAGTCCATCAAAACTAATTTCATCTGAACATTAGCATTTCAACTGCTACTTTGCGATCCTAAATTTACCTTAGCAAGGCTTTATCAGGCACATAAAAGTAAGGGCTACAGAAGACTACTTGTAAAACGCAGAAGATATCATGCAAGTAACAAGAGAAGAAATTACTGTTTGCAGTGCATGTGATTTTTGCCTGTTGTAAACATGAGAGCAAAGTGAATCAGAAAGAGAATTCCAGACTGGAAAAGCATGTGAAAATAAGCTACGTATAGATGACATTCTTTTTCATGGTGGAATACAATCAGTGGCTACAGTGTTCAAGTATAGAATACAACTATAGTGAAACAAGGAAGTAGTGGAATACTGGGTGCCGAGGAAGAATGTTTAGGGGGCAACGAAAGAGGGCTGGACTTTTTAAACGTTGGGGTTTTTTCCACGTTTTCTGACGTACTTTCTACCTCGTTATTTAGCTGAACAGGTGGAGTCCACGAAGAGAAAGCTCTCGCAGGTATTGTAGATTTCCCTTTTTGTTTTGTTTTAATCTTTTAGTTTCCTCCGCCAGTTGATATTGACACCTGATGTTGCTTGTTGGCCTTTTGCATCTTCTTGTCGCGTGCTCAGCTTGCATGATTTCTTGCAGGATTGCCTGGTCTCCAAAACAGCAATGCAAAGAAAAAGATTGTTTATTACAATTTCATAAATCGAATTACTTACTTGTCACATTCACATGTGTTCGTGATAGCGTGTTTTGAATTATTTATATGTGTTCACATCATCACTTAATTCTGTACTCATAAGTGAGGGAGCTTCCAGTCGAGATTAAGGATCGTCCAAAAGGCCTTGGAAAATTTATAAATTTCTAAAATTTACGAAAAATTGGAAAGCGAATACTGCAAGAATTGCTTAAAGTGGTACTTTAAGGACGGTCACCGTAGAAAGAGGCATTGCCTGAACGAAAAGATTATGTATTGGGGGTGATGACAAAAAGCTACATTGAATTTTTAGTCTTCAAATAATGATTAGAAGCATATAAGCTAAATATGTAATAGATTAGTTATCTCCGTTCGTAAAATAAAACGTAATAATAGTACCAGTAATTGCTTTCAATGGATTATTTTGATTATTTAATGATGCTAATGCCTTGCGTCTTGTGTGTTGTGATCATTATTTGGAGGATTTTAACAATCTCTGGTACCACATTGGTACTTTAGACAGATACTGGAGAGTTAGGTTACCTTAGCTCGATCATAGGCCTTTGAAGTTTCAGCCATAAGTTCAGAAATAGAAGTATTTAGTCGGTAATAGAAATACCGTGCTATGATTGATAGCTTGTTGCTGAATAAAGTTTTAAGTTTTTATTTCTTTCCTTGTTGTGTCAGTCGGAAGAGATCGAAGTCGCTGAGCCCCCTCCCAAGAAGCGTCCCGTAGAAACGACACCTGTGCCACTTCCAATAATATCTTCAACGCCAACTCATTCTCCTTCGCCGTCCTTGGCAGACGTTCAGAAGCCGAGATTGATGGAGGAACTGACGATATCGGTTGGAGAGCCGTCTGATATTCAGTACATTCCTTCTCCTGTAGGGAGCAAGGTCAAGAAAAGTCGAGGTTTGTAAAGAGAAGAATCTAGTTTGTCACAAAATAATGTACAAAACATTTTGTCTGACATTGATCACGCGCTGTAGTTCTAGATTTTATTTTTGCGTTTGGGAGGCGGCTTATGCGAGGAAACATATACCTAATTTTGTAGGCAGAAGTTTTTTGATCCACTCCCACTGATAAATTAGTTCTTGCCTTTTCACGAATTCTTGTTTATTTTCTTTTACATTTTTTCCGTGTCTTTGTATATTATTATGTGTTTCTCTTCAGTTGGTCAATTTTCGACTCTACATTAACTACAAGTTCAAAAATATTTAGCTTACCTTATCCCAGCGAACCTGATGAACAGTATGAGACAAAAAGCTTTATAGATGAGTTTGTAGCTAAAACATTTTCAAAGAGGTGTTATTTCGTTGACGTAGTGGATACAACTTTTCCTTCTTTCGATATTTTGTTATCTTGATTCTAGTTTGTGGTTTCAGTTTTAATTTATTTTAGAAGATTAACTCAGATAGCGAATTGGTACCCCGATGTGTGTATAGTATTTCTTCTTGTCCTCAGAGGGCAGAGTGGAACCACAACGGCCCTTAATTGTATTTTAAAAGGTACTGGAATGAAAATAATTACAGGCACCGGAATTGTTGTTTCCTTCGTTTTGTCGCGACTTCATCAGTGTAGTTTTCTATTTCGTGTGCTTTGTGTTTTTTTTCTGTCGGTTGATTCTTGAATTTAGAGAATGGCACCTAGGCATTTTATATTTAAGCTTTGGCCCCTATTGGGTCCTACGCCATGTTTTAATTTTTTCCCGTTTATTAGGGCGACCTCGTAAGCCAGGCCTTATCAGAAAAGCCCAGCAACCGAGCAAACTTTCAGAATCTGGGGTAAGATGTCGATCACTGTCTATTTTGGTTCAGACAATTTTTGACATTGAAGTGACGTATGTATGTACATTACCGCTCTTTTGCAGAGGACAACTGTTTGTCTGCAAATTTCAAACTAAGGTTTTCTTTGTCCTCTAAGATAATCAGCTTCACAGAAGAAGTTAGACTCCAATACAAATATGTTTTGAAACGTAGGTCATTTAATTATTTTAATATCTGAAAAGTGGATGAGTTTTAACTTAAAATTGAGGTCCCCCATCTGATCAATTTCGGTTACTGAATTCAGGTTTGTCAATATATGTATTCATCAACTGCATGTATTTGTAACTGACATGTAAACAAGGACAAAAATTACTCTTTGTTTGTATATTACATTTCAGGATGTAGAAGAAACATTGTCCGTTGATGATGATATAAGTGAACGAGATGATACTGAAAGTGAGGCTGCTAGTGTCACGGATAAAGAATTCATGGAAAACGATCAAGATGACGAATCAAGATCTGCTGCTGACGATGATGATTGCAAATATCAATACGATATAACGGATGCAAGTCGGTTGCCCTCCTTTGGAAAAGGGCGTGGACGGCCCCAGCCATTAACCCCTTCCAGTGTGTCACCTAGTAGCCCGGCGCTCAGCACTGGCAGGTATGCATATTTTTCCGTTTCTCCAATGTACGGATTATTTTATACTTGTACAGCCTTGTGTAGTGCTTTTGGTTTGTTCGTTTGTTCGTTCGTAAGTTTCTGTCTTCCATCTTTCCCGTTGTTTTTTACCCTTGTACGGCTGATATAACTTTAATAGTGCAAAGGTGCTTCCTGCTCTGTGCTGTTTTTAACTCTGTATGCGCTTTTTTAGCTGAACATGACCAATGTCGATTTGCAAGGGAACACTCAGACAGCAGTTATTCCATGGATGTGGCCAATCTGCCCAAAGGCGGATTCATAACCCTTTGGTTCATTAGTGTGATCATTAACCACTTGTGCGACTACTGATTATTCTGCAACACTCCAAGCGTTGTAACCTCCGGTTTACTGACGTTAAACTTTTGGACGGCTGTACATGAAATAGTAGAAATATCACTAGCCACTACTTGCTACAGGTAGCATACTCAAGATGTTCTCGCTTCGTGCCATCAACTTTAGGTTTGTTGTTGCAAAGAACTGCCCAAAGGTGCAAAGATGTAATGCTGTGTAGCCGTCCTAAAGTTGCCAGTCCTTTTAAATTACAATTAAAACTAAAACTCTTCACAGCAGAAAAATATTCAGGTTGATGTCAGGACTAGAAAATCACAGCTCGTTTAGATCGGTAAGTGATACCCTTTCGCTTAACTGTAATCAAAGGTCTTCTTGGCCAATGTTTTTCTATAAACTTACAGCAGCTGTATGGATCCTGAAGCATCCCAAGCTCAAAAAAACTGGAGAAAGAGTATCATGCTGGTTTGGAAGGCTGCTGCAAGCCACAAGTACGTTGTTTAAGATGAATCAAATAATAGTCTTTTTATATCTCAGGACGATTTGTCGTCTCTATTTAACTAGGAATTTATCCATTAAGTGAGAGAGACATAATTCTTTATTCCACCGACCTTGACCTTATTATAATCTAATTCTTTGAGTGCTTCCATCATCGATTGCACCACTTAAGACTAATTGCTTTTCCCGAGGTCCAAAACTGTTGACCAAGTTATATTTCTTTGGATTTATCGTTTAAAGCCACAACAATGGATGCACTGTCATTTCTTTATCAGCTACTGATCCTTGTTCGCACTTGGATCTGACCATACTGTGATGAATGTTTTGCTTAGTTCTCTTTGTAACGCCCATCTTCTTTCAAGGCAAATTTTATTGCCTTTTGAAGAACATACGATAGTTTGCAGACGGTATTGCTTGTAAAAAGGAAGTCAACATGTAGTTAGAAAAATCGTAGGCGTACTCACGCAAAAATGGGAAGATAAGAAATACAAATGTAACTGCCACTTGGGACTCATATATCACCTGGCTGCAATCAGGCAAATCAGGCTTCGTACCAATTTAAAGTTTGAGAACAGATGTAAGGTTCTTCTACACTAGTACTTTTAGTCATTCGTTTTAGCTAATAAAACTAATTTATTGTGGCCCTGCTGTCCAAAGAAAACTTCAGAGAGAACCAAATGCAAGATAGGTTGAGTCTTTCTCCCTTATGCCATATTTGACGATAGATTTGGACATCAGAAAATAGAAGCTCTATGAAACTATAGTTTTCTCTGACTTAAGACATAGGTCACCATCATTTGGATAAGACAAATACTGATCACAAGTGACCATCCTATGTTAATAATGATACCAATTACGTACTTCCAACTGATCACCAAGTGTATTTGCAACTGCGCATGACGATAAAAGATGACACTATGCCTCCACACGTTGGAGCAGTTTATTTGACAGGTACCTAGTTTACGTATGCTAATGTTTAGGTAAGTGATGATTTAAAGATTATATCAAAGTTTGCTCATATGTATGAGTTGGTGTTATGAGTATTTGGACTGCTGTTTTCTACAACCGGTCACCTCTGTATGCTGTCTCTTATTTTTGTTTGTTTTAGGTATGCTAACGTATTCCTTCATCCCGTGACTGATGACGAAGCACCTGGCTATCACACTATTGTATACAGGTATGTGTTGTAAACCTGGCATTATTCAAATTAACTAGGGATAATTTTGAAAATTTTATCTGTATGGTGATTCGACGTTTTGAGCTTGGAACGACTTGGTATTGGCTCCCCAGTACCAGTAGTTTATTTTTGAGTAATGTGGTGTGTATGTGGAAATTGGTTACTAATTTTCTTGTGAAATACTAGATTCTTATGTACTCAGTCTTAACTCTGGCTAGCATTTATCTTGCTGTCGACTGTTATTCTTTTCTGTATTTCCTTTGTTTCCTACAGAGTTTACTATATTTTGGGATATCGTCTATCGTAAGATTATTTTTGTATCTGGGATTTTCATTGCCATGTTATTAAGTCACTCTGTCTATTTTCTATCATTGGATTTGTTGATTCGTTCGTTCATTCGTTCTTCGTCAAGTTGTGTCGCATGACAAAGACCACAGAGTTGAAAAAATATAAGAGTAATTAGCTGCCTGTGCCCGTCTAATAGTCCACTCAAAAAAATTTGGAATTCTTTCTTACGTCCGCCAAGGAAGTTTGGTTTTTTTCGGCATTGGTTGTTCTGTCCGTTTGTCTGATTGTTAACAATATAACTCAAAACGTTATGCATGGATTTTGACGAAATATTCATGATAGGTCAGAAATGGGCTAGTTTAGAACTGTTTCAATTTTTGGAGTGATCCGGATCAAATATTGGATTCTGATTTACATTTTTGGTAATGAAACCTTCATAGTGCTAGTGAGGATGTCTTTGTTGGGATAATCCAGTTACCATAATTGGTAATGATAGCTTCTTGAAGTAGCAAGGAAATCATCATGGGGAAAGCCCATGTTGTTTAAACACTGATACTGGCTTGGCAGAGGTTTGCGCTCTTGGAGCGGATTTAAAGTGCTGTTAGGAACAAAGGCTCTCGTTTGTGGCAATCCACTAACGCAAACGCACTCATTGGGCATTTACTACCTGCCGCATTTTTTATTCTGTTGATAGCAAACGTTCCACTTTTTTGCTGAGGTGCCATCTGCTTCCAAGAAACGTCTTACCATCATAGCCTTCACTTTAACTCCCTTTTTCCTCATGTTGCAGCATGGGGGTTAAGCCTAAGAAAGCAAATCCATAACCGTAGAAGGTCACCGAAATAAAGGATACAGAACCCCCAAGACAAAATTATGAGGTAGAGAACAGAAAAAGCCCGCCCCCCAGGGAGGCAAGTGACACCAACATTAGCGAAATTGACGTAATGGACGGAATATAGGCACACTGGTTTCTGTGTCAGGTGAAAGAAAATAATCTGGTCCTCGCAGCCTTTCCTTGGTACCTTACATATAACAGACCCGGGCATTATAAGGTACACTTGTCATTAATGTAAGTGAAGAAGTGAAGATAATCGATCCGTCCCGTTTTCCACTTGCATTAGCGTGTCGGTGCCTGTTGTTGCCTGTGTTGTAACTGAAACACAATAGCATGAAACTGAATCCTCGAGAAACACCCTTGCGTTTTCTAGGATTCCCTTTCGACTGTCAAGTGAAGCAGTTGTCTCCCAAGGTTCTCCGTAAAAAGCGAAACAGCAGCAGATCAAATGAAGAAGCTAAATGACCATCAAAAAGCTTGTACTTGCTTACCTAGCTAGGCATTTGTTTAAAAGTGCAGATTTCGCCCCAGATTTGGACTCTTTGAATTTCGTCACTTTTAAAAGGTAATTGCTGTTATTTGTAAGGTTAGTATTTGAATATTGAAACTTGTTAATAAATAGAACTTGATTAGTTCTACCGGGACTGACATAACGTGGTCAACCAGTGCATATTGTCAATTAAGTAAGAACTGGCGTTATAGAAAACTAGTTAAGAACTAAGGTATATAAATTTGATATTTGATTTACAGGCCCATGGACCTAGCAACAATCAAGAAAAATATTGAAAATGGTGTAAGTAGCATTTTTTTATTTTTTGCTAGTGGTCATTGTCGTCTTCTTTCGTTATGCTGGCAATCAGATCAGTCATGGCAACTTTCTCCGTGCTACACGATACAGCATACCGGGTCCCAGGTCCCCGAAGTCCTTCCTAAAAATCCTTGGAAGTTTTAAGGTAAGCCGGTTTGCGTAGGTCGATCATTGTAGTGGGATGCCGATGAAGAAGAGATGAGATAACATCGTCTTTGGTCGGAGGTAATAAGAAGAAAATATTTGTCTTAGTCTGAGTCATATTCTTTATGGTGTTTATGACCCTTCATAGCCCTCCCCCAATTTCTACAATGTTGTAATGTAGTAAGTATCAATCTGAATAAGAAACTTCTTTGATTAGGAAACAACTAGTATTGCACAAGATAGTTTTTAGTCATAACATATAGTTTCCCCAAAATCCCATGTAATTAGTTCGCTATTCATTGTGTACCATACGCCCGTAATGATCATACCAGTAGTTAAGTAAAGATGAAACTACAAAGATAGTCATCTAAGGATCA
>JANTCA010014911.1:0-25776 GCA_024741275.1 Chironex yamaguchii | reverse complement strand
ATTGTAGCGTCACTAACAAGTTCACACTCAACCGATTTGGATAACTCCGTTTATTCCTTTTACAAAGGAATTAACTGCGAGTTAAAAAATGAGGTTGACTCAGTACTAAAAATAATCGATTGGTTTTTGTGTCATTTCCAACCTATCCGAGAAATTTCACTTGAACCCACGGACGAACAAACTAGGACAAAATCGTCACCTCCAAGACACACGTATTAATAAGATTGTCGACAGACGTGATGTGAGCAGTGTAGATTAGCGTATAACTTAAGGGCAAAAGACAGGGCCATCAACCAAAAAATTGTCACTGTGGCAACCGGCAGCAAAACTTGCAAATTCCGTGTTCCAGGGAGAGGAAGGGGCACTACGAAGGAACAAAGGAACTCGGCATACACTGTTTTCTACAGTTGTACGAGCAATACATACATATGGCATTTTCTCTTAAATATAAAACACTTCATAAGTACACCTTCTTTACATGAACAATCAGGATCCCGAAAAAATTTACGGTCGATCTTTTAAAGTAAACTACTTAACAAGTAATTGTACATATCAGTTAATAATGCATACATACGAAAATAATGATAGGTACATCATAAACAGCCAGCCTAAAAAGATAATAAGGCAATATTTTTTATTCCTCATCACAGGTAATTCTAGTAAAATATAGTTCATGTATTTAAAATTGAATTCACACAAATAAGTACATTAGCAAACATTTGACGTTAATTGTTGTTAATACTGGCAATGATTACTAGTGTATAAGTAAGGCACTTTCAACTGGGTGTTTGGACATTCACGATGTAAGTGCAATCACCTGCATTGCGTCCAATAAACTTTAAAGGACACCTACATCGTTCATAGTTTTCGCCTAGAAACCTCTTGCTCTTTCTCCCCTTACAGAAGGATAAAAATTTAATCAACTGTAAATTTCAATATTTGTTGTTCTTGTCATACCGTCTTCACCAAAGGCCACTTGCAAAACACAGGATAAACTTCTATCTTCCCAAGATCACACGCACCGCAGTCTATTCTCTGAAATGCTCATTTATTACCAATTCTCATGTAAGCGTACTGATGGAGATCGAGCTAAATTTACATTCTTAGCCATGATCACGTTTTCAGATGAGTGCGCTAGATTTAGTCCATTGCAGACAACAGCAGTACATGAACCTAATAACGATTCTTATTTCATCGTCCTTTCAAGTTTGTCCTTTTACTCCTATCTAAGCAAAAATTGTTTCCTTACTTCCGTCCTTAGATCATCCGTTTGTAAATAGTTGTTAGTCAGTTGCCGTCATTATTAATCATACAACTCTCTCTCATCTCCCTCTCAGCACTGAAATGCCCCATGGTGTTTGAGTTGCTATCCCTTTTAAAAATTGAACATGAAGAAAAAATAAAGAGAACAAATAAAACGTTCAACTGGCAATCTCTTGGAGTAATGTCTACTGCTACACTTGGCATCTTCATTTGACGTGATATTAAATATTTATGTCAGAAACGTTCACTACTACAGTTTTTAGTTAACACACAAGTATATGATAATTAGGGCCTTTAAAAATAGTTTATATAAAATGAATTGGACTATGAAAAAACCTTTTCTTTATTTCTCTTTCTCACTCTTCAGACAGATTGGGGTCGTTCTTTAAAGATTAACACGGAAACCTAACCCCTCCTTGCTTATGAAGAGAGGAGAGCATAGATTTTTTTAAAAAAACTATAGAGTATCCCTGGGCACTCCGCTGAATTAAAAGATATTTACAAGTTCTGGGAACCAACTGTCACAATTACAAACCTATGACAAACAGGGCCAAACAACGAAACATTCCTTCGTTTGGAGTTGCACAGTCTCATCATTAACTTTCACTCCAAGATTCAAGAGCACGTTTAATCCATTTGCCATTTGTACATTTCTTCGAACTCGTGGATCTAATCCGTAATTGCTATGCTTTCAAGTAAAACTCTAACAACACAACTGCGATCAAAATCAGCCGACATTGAGCCAAAAGGGCCAAACAATCCAGATCCGTTTGTAACACGCCTTTACACTGCATAAATATAAACAAGTACATTCAGGCAGCGATCCTAAATTAATGCGAACAAAAGATCCTGACGCTTACCAATCCGCAAAGTCCAGTGTAAACGGATGTAGATTCATTCGCATCTCCTCCGGTACAAAGACGTCGTCCGTTGCTTGGAAACGGAAACATATAATCTGTGCGTTACTCTAAACATTCATGGATAACATTTCACTTTCGTGAACAGGAATTCACAATACATTCCCCGTAGTTTCTGGCTATTTCAATCCGGCATTGCACTGAGCCATATCAAATACGGTCATGAACACCTCCAATCAGAATTGATTCATTTTATCAGTATGCATATGATCTGCGCTCTTCCTTTACATCTTCATACGCCATGCGCAGACTGTAAAGTCCGGTCAAAATTCATTAATGTTCATGGCGCTCAACGCAGCAAAACATATATATGTACATCATTCCATACCGTCAGATATCTTACATCCAATTCGTTAGAGATACTTTGCCTACAAAATTTGTAGCATGGTGTTGACTCTGACAATACCTTATAAAGACTCCAGCATTGTTTTGCACAATTGCAGAAAAATTTCACACCAAACTGCTCCCCATTCAAACCTTTGACTATTTGATTCAGGACCTAAGATCAAGCAATATGTTCCAGTCAGCCTGACTTCAAAACTGTTAAGATTTTCAGACGTATCATAATACCCGCTTTTCTGTTTATAAGGAACCATGAACACTGTGCCGTTGAATATTATAAGGTTTCCTGCAAGCAGTGTGCATTTAATTTCACCTTAATATTTATGCGGTGACTTTTCATGTGACATAATATACTCATTTCGTCGTGCAAAATATCGTTTTCCATATTCGTAGGTACTGATCATTACAGCACAAGCTGGCGCAACTTTTGCAAGACGGGCTGTCAATCCTACAAATAAAATAGCAGTGTATTTTATACAGAAACAAAACCTGATAACATTATTAAAAACCCGCAGCAAACATGACAGTAAGAAAAAATATGCTAAGCTAAGAAATTAGACAGAAATGCCTTTTAATGGCAAACCTTTCTCGAGGTTATCGATAGCAAATAACATACCTGTTCTGCCTTAAAAAAGAACAAGTAACATAAATATGAATAAAAAACAACTAAGGCAATTTTATTTAAATTCACACCCCAAACAACAATCTCACATCAAACTCTGTAGTGTAGAAATATGCTTATCTAAGGATGAAGAACAAAAGGGGTAAAGACAGTTGGTAATAACAATTGCCATATTCTTAGGAAATATCAACTCACCCATCTTGCAACTAAGGCAATAACTACGCAAATATCTAGTGCTGAGAAATTAAGGTGGCAATTTTCAAGTTTTTTTAGAGAAATTGACAGTGCAGGTTAACTTCAAATATGGACAATCGTATTGCTTGTTCATCTAACCCAACCAAACAAGGGGGTTTAATTCACATTTGAATACAGAACAGACGCACTTTTCTTTTAAAACATCAATCAGATGGGAATTTGGTTGATGGACTGTCCAGTAAGGGTCATGTTGCTTGATATAAAGATATTGACATTTGTTAAAAAATGACAAAATCGTTGTCTTGCTCATAATACGAACTGATAAATGAGATGCCTCGCAATGGCACTATGACGATGTAAAACCTAAGGAATCGATATCAACATGAAATAGATGAGAGGAAAAGCCTCAACTATAAGCCTTATCTTAATGGATGAATTTAAAATAACAAACCTAAAACAGGAATCATACAAGGCAACTATACTTAAGTAAATCTCGACAGCTAAATTATAAACTGTTAGTACTAGACAGCCCAGACATCTATTTGTTGAGATGCAGACTGGGTAAGGCAGGTGCTCTTCAACCACTGGTATTGAGCGTCGCCAAGGGATAGATGATGTACCCATACGACACTCGCCTTCAACAAAGCATGTCGGGAATTTAAAGCTGAGTACCAGTGTCCAACGCACTACATTCAGCAAACTCGACTTCCACTTTGACAAACCCGGTACACAGCTTGGGCAAACAACCTATTCTTCCCAATTGAAAGAATTACTAGAAGTAATAGGATTTACAAAAGAACTGAGCTTGTTGTGCCTAGATTTTTCATAGAATACAGCGCAAGAAAAACAAGTGTACAGTTAAACAAACAAACGGACGGACGGACGAATAAACAATCACTGCTAATAGTACACATTTTTTACACATACCAGTGAATAAACTTCGAAATCCTTTCTCTCGCCAAAGTTTCCAAATGAGTTTTAAAGTCAGTGCCGATGATTTTGAAGACGCCTTTGGCTCTGTTAGAAGGTAGTATAAGACAATAATTACACTCATAACAATTAAAAAATCTCATTACCATCCAATCGTTTTTTTAACACGGCATCAGCAGGTATTAAAAGGTCCTCTCTCACAAAGCAGAGGACTGAGACTCTTTGGATCAAAGATTTGGCAGTTTTAAGCCCATTCGCCACCTTCAACAATGCAGCTACTTCACAAATACTCCATTTATTAACAAGACTCCTACAACGATCCTAGTAACATACTTGTAAAAATGTCTAAAGATGACGAGGACGCAAAACGCGTTATTTGGCAATAAAAAAAATCACAATTCAAAATAGCGTGTTTTGGCCACAAGATCTTGGTACCTCTTGCAAATCCCTTATGGAGGATGTCACAAAATTAGTTAAAGCGTTGTTGTTGGGGATTATGCTTTGCAAGCTCAATGCCAGTCTGCACACAAATAATTATCAAAATGATCTCCATTTGTATTACGGAGGACTTAAACTAAATAGTGTATCTTATGTAGCGTGTCAACATTGTAAATGGTAGAGATATGGCGCCCCATCACTAAAAACATAGTTGTCAAGCTCATGAGAACATTGACGACCTGGTAATTCTCTTACAATCTGAACAATGTTGGGTACAGAAAAACCGATCTCCACGTGAGCACAAACTGCTGAAAAAGGCAATAAAAAGAAAAACAGAAAGGAATTGACTTATCATTTCTGGCTACATCGATTTCCGCGATATGTTCTAGGAATCAGACTACAGATATCTTTAAAGTCAAGTCTGCACCTCCTGTGCAACATTCCACTACAAATGGGGTAGTCACTGTAAAAATGCATTTACTTCTTAAGCACAACTTAACTGGACAGACGACAACAATAATAAGTAACAAGATAGGCCTTAAGTTAAACTACCTTTAAAAATCCAGCTATTCTTATTGACAAGCTTGTCATTTCTCTGTCTTTGACAAGTTCAAAGTAGTCAAAAATTGCTATTAATGTTTCCTTAATTTTTGCGAGCAAGGTTCATTTCAACCGCTCAAAAGTGACACATTTTCGAAAAACTATCAACAACAGCTTCATCATCAAAGTTCTATCTTTTGTATTCATTAAGATTGTCCTTTAAGGATTATTGAAAACATTTACAAAAACTATCGAATATGACAGATCTTAACAAAAATGTTGTAAAAGAGCATTTGAAAGTTCATTTGAGGTTTTCATGAACAATTAAGGGATACGTTCTACATTTAGGGACAGCAAATTTTTTTTCGATTATTATTGCAACCAACGATTATAATCTTGCTTGGATCATGCTTGGTCTTATCCACATTTTCATCCTCTTCGACAATTCCGTAGTAGTGGAGCTATCAGGGATGGCCATAGCAATGGAATACACCTGACATAGCGTTGGATATGCATCTAACAACTTGTAATCCGGGTGACAGAGGGCAGCAAGTGCATCAGTGAAGGAAGGTGGCTTTGTTCTTCTCTGTTTCTTTTCAACTGTATCACTGTCACCGTTTTAACAGCACCTACGACCCTCGCCGCCCTGATTTGTGCACAATCCGTACTTATGAAATTGTCAGCTACGGCATACGCATTACCAATAGTATCATCATCGTCATGATAATTATCATCCTCATCGTAATCATGATGAGGATGATGATCCCAATCATTATGGTGATGATGTCATCTTTGGCGTAGGCATCATCACTAGCAGCACTACTATCATCGTCACGATCATTATCATCCTTATCGTGATCATGATAAGGACGATGACCATCATCACTACCATTGATTTCTGTGTCATTCTCACACTGGAAGTCCAAAATAAACTTCTTGAATGTCTTGGAAAAGCTAAATAGCTCGTCAGCACATCTGTAACAGTATATCGGCCCAAAGCATTCAGGGCCTTTCTCAAGATCACGAGATGTCTGGTAGCGTTTCAAGGGGCAAGGAAACCGACTTGAGGCAAAGAATGAATATGCATATTTAATGAAAGGTCCCTTGTATGTCTTAAAATCAGCACCCATGGAAATCTTAACCTGGCACATTGTGCTGAATGATAGTAGGCTAATACAGCGTGACCGAACCCATTCTAGTTTTTGGCAACCCATCTAAACTTCTAATTAATCAATGTGTCAATCAATCAACTTCTTAATGTTGTCCTGTGCTCAGGACGTGTTACTGCGCTATGGGTTAACACTTCCTCAAATCATCAGACTCCCTTTCCTGCTGCCACTTACTAGTTTTTCCAGGAATTGTGTAAAAAAGGAGACTGTGCGCACATTCCTTTGCGCACGAAATAGCAAATGTATCTGTCTATCTTTCGTTATTAAAAGCCATACAACAAACTAAAAGTGAGTCAAGTGTACATACTCAGTTCCATTTCCCCAAGTTCCATCTGCCGATGTGTCTTCACAACATCAAATGGCGTAGTTATGAAAGCTGCACACTGAAAGAAGGCGAAGTCCATTAGGAACAGCGGCAATAAATAACATGTTATGTTGCGAAATTCTAACATTCTACTTACTAAAAATCTTAAGGTACTGCAAGTGCGTGTAATGTCGGACCTTCTTTAAGCATCACATGTGTGTTACCTTTTAAGCTGTTTGAAAGTGGCAACATCAAAACTGAAATAATTTCTAGGGCAAGGAATAAACTGTCAAGTTATAAACCAGATTTAGATATCAAGCTACACAAGATTCACAACAATGTTGTACCGTGAGTAAATGTTCAAATATTAAATTAAAATTCCACAGTCTTGGGAGAGGACAACGAGCCATCCCAGAATTTCCAACATACAACGTAATGTCAAGAAGCTTTGCCTCCGTAACACATACTTCCAAATCACTGTAATAACAACTAATTCTAAAAGCAAATTACCTACAGAAATCAGTCTGTGAATTGAATTTGTTTTAAAGAAACATAAATAAAATCAAAGGGATTTCATTTATCATTGTTTACGACGAAGTAAAAAATTCTAGTTTCAAGACTATCAAAGAGTGATCCTGATTGCTTTGAGATCGACCACTTTCATCAGAGAAAGAAAAACGTTTTTAACTGTCTTCTATCGCAAATTCCAACACGTGAAGGGCTACATAAAACAGAAGATAATAGTAAAACAGGCTAAATGATTTAGAACATGAAAATCATACGTAGGTGGAAAGCAGTCAGCAGGCAATGTTTTGTACAGTTACGACGTTATTAGGAAAGAAGCTATTTCAATCAGGGGGTATACAGTGGATATCTAACCTAGGCGTGCTAAATATGCGAGCGTTAAATTGAATACAATAAAAATTGATAGATAGTCGTCATGTTCAACGCTCAGTCTGATAAAAAAATTGAGGAATAATACAATCGTTGTAATTGCTGTCGATTTTTAAATTAAAAAAGAATTGAAAGCAAACATTTTACTACGCTGTTGTCTCTAGCAGCTCCTATTGTGGAGGAAAAAGCGAATGGGTTAGAAAAAGCTCAATAGTGAATTTCGTCTTTATTTCTGGTCTCCTTTCTAGTGTAGAGCTACATTTTAGGACGCCTTCTGCTTCTTTTTTTGCTGGCGTTTCAGTGCAAGTTTGTTTGAGAAAAAACCTATTGTCTACTGGATCCAATAAGCAGAACCACAGTAACAGGCAGGAAGCAAGAAACTACAAAATTATTCTGCATCAATATGTCCGAGAGGAACAGAACCAGTGTTTGATGCCCCAGCATAGAAATAGGGGGAAAACACACCTTCTGTGCCAAAAAAATGGCAAAGACGTAGGAGGCCGGGATTGGGCAGAACGTACTCACTCCGAAAAGTTTTAATTGAGATATGAATTGTAATTTTGAAACACGGTCAAACTCTCATAGAAATACCTCAACATTGCTTACAGCTTTATAGCGGACACTTGTTCTAGTGGACACCTCTGCTCAGAACCGCACGAACATTTACCTCAAAATTAAACTGTATACAGCGGACACATTTGAGTTGTGAAAAGAATATAAAACGATACATTTCTTGATACCGTCAGTATTTTTTTGAACTTTGCAGCTATTCCAAACACTTGCTACTTTTACGTCTATGTTTTCAGTTATTTTCTAGTATCCTTTTTCCAACCAATGTACCACACGAGCATCACCATAAGCATAATCCATTAGTATTTCCAATCCAAGTCCTGCAACTCTGTTTACTGTCTTCCCTGTAACTGTCCCACGGAAACAACTGTTGGGAATCTTGAGTAATGTTTAGGCAAGATTGCTGCGGTTGAATGGTATATGCCCGATAACTTCCTTTGCAAAACAGTCGTCAAATATAGCAACCACTGCATTTCTTTCTCAAGTTTGATTAGTGAGGTTTACTTACGAGGCTTGAAATACTGTTAGGCAATAACAAATGATTTTCCTCTTCTTCGCGAAATATTAAAAACTCTTGATAGTGGACACCTGGTAATATCGAACTGTATTTCCTGGAACCACAGGTGTCTATTGTATACAGATTCAACTGTAGTACCTATTTTACCTAGGTATGGTGTAAATCTCCTTCATACGTCCAAGCAAACCTTATAATTTGCAAGTCCACTTCCATCTTGATAGTGTGATATCAACCACAGGTACTGTATAGACACCGACACACTACAGAGAAACATTGACAAGTAGCATCTACGTACCACAAAGCCATATCATGTGATCTACGACATAAGGCCCCCGACTATTATGGTCAGAATTTCACACAACATGAGAACTTACCAGGCCAGATATTGCTCCACCGGCAAATGAAATACCAACTGTTACTTCCTTATTATTGGCCTTGAGCAGTTCATACACGGTCCAGTAGAGAGCTGAGGAAGGAAGGAGTAAGATGGATATTAGCGGCTACAATACCTCTATGAATCAAACAAGTGGATGGGGTGAAATGAAATAGGATGGACGCAAAGAGAGGAAAAATTACGTTAGTAGAGAAAAGGATTGGAAATGGATTGACAGCTTGGAGGCAATTGTATCATGACACATCTCATAACAACTAACCAATGATGAGTAAGCCACAAGATGATAGTAGAATAAACTAACAAGAGCTGTCAGTAAATTAGACTGACTTCAAACATAAACTCTGAAAAACTGGCACCACACGTTGTGGACAATTGGGGACGGTCGTCTCAAGAAAAAAAACCTTTAATGTTTAAAAAAAGTTCTACCCTCGTGCAATGCAAGTGTAAACAGAACTCCTAAATCCCAACACTAAAATTCAACAGTTTATTAATCATACTATTTACTTCGGTAAAAAAGCACTACATTGCGATGTAAATCCAATAATAATCATAATTTTTAAGTTTAATTTAATTAACGGGTAGGATTACTTTCTTTTACTCTACTTTTTAGATCTAACACTGTATCAACATATAGGGCTTCACAAGGTTTTTGTTCATCGACAGTACCGTGAAGTCACTTGGCATAGGACCATTTAAGTTGTTTGACTTCCAGCTTAGCAATACCATTCATCGCACTTTCGTTCGTCAATCAAAGCGAATTCCCCTGGCGTGTTTCCACTTCAAGCGATTCGCAACGAATTTATGCGGGAGCCAAGGAAGTGGCTCGCTGTTATCGGCCAATTGAAACAAGATCGTGTCATATGATTTCTCATTAGTTTTGTTCTAGGCTAACTGGGTAGTTGAACTTTCTTCGACTCTCATATTTCGCGGAGAATTCACCAGTGCCCTGAGAGAACAACTGAAATTCGAATCGCTGACGAATTCGTTTATTAATTGGCTTCAGTTTAAACTTGTCTTAAAGCTCTTACTGTTTCAGTAATCAGAAGAACGCCTTTAGCATTTTGACAAGTTGTTATCTAAAATTAGACTAAATACATGAAAGGGCGTTACCCAGCGCCGCCAAGAGGGGGGTAGCCGGGGCAACTGCACGGGGCCCGGGCCATTTCGGAGGCCCGTAAGAAATTGAAGCTGTTTGATTGTGTTATATTTTGTAATGATACCAAAGTGAAGACTTAGATTTATGTTGTGATTACCTACTATTTGCTAATTGCTAACGTCCTAATTTATTTGTAAACTAAACTGAACTATGGCCGTTGGATCTAGTGTTCAATAACGTCCGTTGTGGCCTGCTTCTATCCAATTGGAAAAAACCTTTAACTTAGTAAAACTTACTCCGAGTCTACAATGTGGCGTTAAGTGGTTCTGATGACATATACAGTGCCTAGTTTGCCGCTTCACATGCCTTACCATGTGACATGGGATAAAACTGCTAAATGTTATGAATCCATAGCACAGGTCGGTGATCATTCGTTATTATGTGGCCACGTCTGCTTGCTACAATCCACACTTGACAACTATATACTGAATTTAAAAGAGGTTTGTAGCAAAGCAACTCACTGGGAGCATTTGCCAGTAGCGCTGACTTCTCTAACATTTAATCCAATTTCTTAACTACTCCGATAGATATTCATGAGCCACTGCAAGTCGACAACAAACTAGCGGAAAAATACAAAGCCTTATTTCTAAATCTTTTGCTTAAGAAACCGATTGTTATTGTTCTGAAACTTAACCCAGTGAATTACCTTACACTTTAGGCTGAACACTGCCCTACCTTAAGATTATTTTAAGGCATTTTGCGAAATAGGTTGAAATTGCTCTTCAGAAAACGTACCTCAGCACTATACATCAGTTGATGACGTAATCTACAATATGGTCGATTGAAACAGATTGAACTGCTAAAAATAATACGTGTATTATATTACAATACCTGAAAATGGTACATCCCTGTGAAGCGTAGGACCCATGCCTCTCCATAAAGAAAAAAATCCCTCCTGTCGAATTGCTCCACTTATAATCCTAAAAACATCTAAAATGACGAGAAGTCGAATTACAAGGCACGCATAAGGCAAAAAACCATTTTAGCGATCAAAAATAAAAACATTTGCAATACCGCTGACTGAAGTGATATTGTGGACTGAAACATACTTAAGGTCCCTGCGGGTATTTGTTTCGCAAATTAAAGACTGAGTAACATACAGTCAATTTTACCAGGGGGTCTAAGACTTAATTCGTAAATGCTGTTACGTGTAACGTGCAATCGATTTTGATGTTTCTCAAATAAGTTTAAACGATAAGTGGAAAAATTCACTGACATGGTGAAATTTCGATCAACTGACCGATTATTTAACTGATTATAAATCGAGAGAAGAATCGACTAACAGTAGGATAGACGAATGAGGTGAACGATCAACTGATTGATTGATTGATTGATTGACTGATTGATTGATTGTTTGATTGTGTTTGATTGATTCATTGATTGATTGATTGATTGATTCATTCATTCATTCATTTACTTGCACATTCATGAGTCACTGACTGGTTATTAGATGGTTGGACGGCTAGTAGGCTGGCTAGCTGGCTACAAAGATAACAACATTTGTTATTTTGCCTGAAGCAAGAGTTTTACGGTGTAAATAAATGAAATTATTCTTCTTGTGCGCCATTACAACTGACCAAAATAACCCTCTCATAAGACCATTGATAACTCTGTGTACCTAACAGGTGGAGTGATAAGACCATAACGTGTCTGAGCTTAATAACAATGGAAAACATCAACGCTTATACTATGGCAATGCTCATAAAAACAGCTAAACATAAGACAGCCGTTTAGATATGTCTAACTGATTACTCTCTTTTACAAAGCAAATATTAGTCCAAAAAACGTAACAAATGTTACGAACCTGTGTATTTGTAACCCTTCCGTGACTGCAATTTTGTACGAACCATCTCAAGCGGTGAAATTGCTGCCACCGCAAACGCTGAATGATCACAACAGAAAAAAAGCAATAAGACACACAGAGTCATACCTATCGACTGTCATGACTACTAGTGGGTAGTTAACAACATCCGTTTGCATCATAGTAGCAAAACTGGCTCATCTTTTACTTCATGTCTCTTCTGTTTGCATCGTCTGCATACGTCAGATACCAGGACAACCAAGATCACGTCCTCAATCTGCAAATCAAAGTTCTTTCTCTTCAAGTTTACGAGCAAATCATATCTCTCCTAAAACTCTGACAAAGTAGATAAACTTTCCTTCATCATGGATTTTCCATATATCTCAAAAGAGATAGTTCAACTACAAAGGTAAACAGTTTCTTTCTAACATTCGTGTTTGAAACCACTCAGAAAATTCAATATATTTTTAAGAAACCGATCAGAGCGTACTGCTCGACAACGTACAAGTGCTTACTCTCCCGTACCAAATAGGAGGGAGGTCTTGCTAAATATAAAAAAGGGGGGTCTAACATACAGCCAAAATATCAATACGCTGGTTTCTTAACAAAAGAAGAGGTTCGAAATATTCTTACCTTATGAAAAGCAAGAAAAAGTTTGCAATATATAGAATGGCTTAGAAGGACAAAAATATCACCACAACATGCTTTTATTTGATCCTTAAACCTATTATAACGATGAGCAAAGTGTGGCCCGTTGCTTCTTACATATCCCTGATATTTATAAAAGGATTACGGACAGCTCTAGCAAGAGTATTTCCTCGGGGTTTGAAACATCTGTCGTAGTTTCCTCTCCTTTCATTTTTCTCGACTAAGGCAACAAATGCATTCTAGTGTAGCTTACCTAACTTGGCAAGCCCTATTTTCCCTTCCACGCTATACTTCCCAAATTACAATAGCTCAAAATGTGTTCCTAACATTTCTTATTCTTCAGCTCAGAGCTCAATTAAACATAAATAAACTTCAAATTCGGTTGTGCGTGATAAAGGAATACAAAATTTAAAATGTAATGTTCGTAACACATTAATCTTACTTAACAGATTCAGTATTGAGTGTTTTAAAAGTGACAATAGTGAAATGTAATATCAGTACGCATACTTTCTGTTTTGGCTCGATTTGACTTTCGGATTACTCCAGCCTGGTTCACATACAGTTGAAAATGGTCTCAAGACAGATTGACACAGAAATTAATTAGTCTTTTGGTCTTGCGAGATTACTATGTTCCCATGCAGTTCAAGATGGCCAACCAGTCACCGTCTTAACACTGTTTTCTTCACACGCAGTCCAAAATTGTCTCAATGAGTTGTTGAGACCAAAATCAACTGGTCTCAAGGTCTTCATGAAAATCATTTGTGTATTGTTGTCGAAAAGTAAAACCTTTCATTGGAATGTCGGACTTGCCATATAAAATTTATTTGTGCATAAGGCATGAGAGTATGGGAAAATTAAACTTATATCGGTTGTCTGCCGTGGCTCTTTTATCGTCATTCGCCATGCAAGACTACACAGACAGAGTGTAAACAGTTTTTCAAACTCCAGTTATGACGAGGTATGACTCAGTTAGGGTATCCATACCACCAGAAGAAAGGCTTGTCGTAGCATTGCTTTGCTTACAAAGTGGAGAGAGCCAACAGGCATTGAATATTTATTTCCAAATGGGCAAGTTAACTGTGTTGAAGATATTGGTGGAAGTATGTGAGGCCTGGTTAAAAGATTATTGTGACGTCACGTCTCAAGAGATTGCAATGCGATTTTAGCTTAATTTAGATGTAGTTTAAAACAGTCTCTAGGTCTTCAGAGTATTTTCAATTAGGCACCTCCACCAGTTTCAAGATCATTGTGACCATTTGGAATCAGTCTCAACAAACAAACTTTTTCAGATTCACTTTGAAAAATCAAAACTATTTCCGAGGCCATCTTGGCCGTCTGTTAGATTGTCTTTATTGCAAAAACTTGTGGAGAAAAAAGTAAATGTTATGAATACCAGGAAATGCAAACTCTATAAACTTAATAAACGGAAGGGTCTTAAAAATGGCCGGGGTAGGACAAAATCAGGAAATTAACAAGCAGGGGGAAGGCGGCATTAACTAAGCACTGAAGAGTACTAGGAACACTACAGATCATTTATCCAAAACAGACAATAAAATATACAAACCTTAAATACGGAACACATATCATACCTCTAGATATCATCCCTGACATCATAGGGGCCACTATATTCCTTTCTCCTTCAACAAGACCAAACCGAACTTTGAGTTGATCGTATGTAGTAAAGTACACTACTGTTTGAGGAACAGCCATCACCCTGCAGGGATGTAAAAAGAAACGTATGATTAATACAATCGGAAAACAGATAACTAATGTTGAAAACCGGATTATCTTTTCTGTTAAGTTATAAAGGGAAGTTGCAAAAATATCGTGACACACTGAACTTATCTAAACTGACATTTTCCTGCTTTCTGCTACGGTGTTCCTCTCGTACGAGCGATGTCAAAGATGTGTTTCTTTCAACAGTAAAGAGAAAAGCAATGGCATTCCTCTATGCGAGAGAAAACCAGATGGGTCACAATAGGATTTACAGACTCAATATTTTATCTCTGGCAAATTTTCGTGCGACCAGTGAAAACATTAGCAAACCTTTACTCCATCTGCCTCTCATGGAATCTTCAATTTCTAATGATCTCATAGACAGACATCCCCCACTACTTTCTGTCCCTGACGATATTCTTCAACAGCACTAGGTCTTTCCTAATAAAATTTTCTACACCCTATAACAATCTCTCATTTTATGACGGACATAGTGAAGAATCTGTTTTTGGATCGAGTTAACAAGCTGCCTTTCTCTTTGATTTCCTACAGTACTGATCACCTTTAAATCGAACAAAACACTGAAGTTGATGTGTCTGTGAAACAAGGTGTTTCAAAATGGTGTAAAGATAAGAAACATTATCTTTGGTTGCTGTTGGCAGTAGTTGACATACTGCAGATGGAGATCAAAGCACAGCTATAGCTGAGACAACATGTAAAAGGTAACCAGAACAATTGCATCAATTTGCAAGAAAATGTTACTAGTCAGATAACAGCTTTTCAGTGATGTCTCAATTAAAAAGTTAAAATAGACAAATATAACAGGAAAATATTTAGCTCTCATAGCCATCTAAATAGTTTCAGACAAAATACAGTCAATAAAAAGGCACAATGCTATGCTTACATAGTTGGAGGCAGTCCTTTCCATAATTTTGATATACCTTCGTACTTGACAATCTTGAGAAATGCATCCTAGAGACGAAAAGAGAAACTGAGGTGTTAGGAATATATATAGCATGAATGGTCCTATGTAATCTTCAGAAAAAGGCAATTTCACTCTTAGGGATACAAATAAAGGTGACTTAACACATTGTACACAAAACATGAATTTACAAAGCCAACTTGGAGGTAAGCAGGTCTTCACAATAACTTACGAATGTTGATGAAAAGCGTATGGTTTGCATTCTTCCACGTCTGATACATTTTATTGGTTCTGTTACTGCAGGTGGTATTCCACCATAACAGACATGATCCATCAACCCATTTGAAAAAACAAAGCAGGGTGCTGAAAAGAAAACAAATTATATAGTCAATACAATTGTCAACCAACAATACCAGCGCCTGATACTGTCCAGTAATACCATGTTGATGATAATCATTACACAGAAATGAACAACATGGTTGCTAATAATGTTGATTATCTTCACAATGAAAGTGATTTTGATAAAGATGACACAAAGTGACATTTGCTCAAAGATGACAACTACCGTATTTGCTAAAATGAATGCCATTGTGTTCAATAAAAAACTGAACTTTTGGATGTAGTATTCAGTACAGGGTGGCGTTCATCAGAGGGCAGTGTTCATTTCGAAATGAAAAATGAGATAAAATTAGACTTTAAACATTGTTCTCTTTTCCCAAAAACGTAACAAAAGATTGAGTGAAAAATGTTGTCAAGTTCACGGATGTCTTCAGGGTATCAAAAATTTCAAAGAATGTCAATCTTACAGTCTCCGTCCCAGTCCTCGTGAAAACTTTCATACACTTGTGCACACATAACACTCCAAGATTTTAAAAGAATTATCAGAAGATTGATCTTCATCCAATGCCCCTGTTGCCTGCTTCAACAAAGCAGTACCAGCCGAACAAGGCATTTCCACTTAAAAACAATCGATTTGTCCATCCTCTGATCCATCTGTAGCTAAGTTTAAGCACATGTCTTAAAAGTTTTGATGGTCTTCTCAATGGTCAATCCATTGCAAAATTCTAAAACCCATTACATACTCTTTCATTGGGGTGGAGGTTTTTGATTTTGCCCTTTTTGTAAACTGTTGTACGTCTTCCATCATATACGTTTTTAAACATGTGGCATCCAAGAGAGGGCAGCATTCATTATAGGGCATCATTTTATACAAATGTTTTTCTACAAGTGGCGCATTCATTGGAGGGCAGCATTTATCAGAGAGCAGCATTCATTAGAGTATGCTAATGGTGATGATTGGTGATGACCATAGCTGTAATGGCATATGATGACGACAGTGGTTAATATTGATCACAATAACAAACAAAAAAAACCGGTTTTTTTAACAATGTGACTATTTGAACAAATTTCAAAAATTATGACAATGACAACAATTGTGATGATGAAAGTGGTAATCATGACATTCACAATCTTTATCATAGCAGTGATTACGGCAGTAACAATGATTCTGATCTTGAGAATGATGATGATGATGATAATGATGATAACAATGATTATGAGGAAGGGGAGGATGAAGAGGAGGAAAGGAATGATGATGATGCTTAAGATAGTGATTTAGACAATAACAATTATAACAGTGATGGTTTGTAAGATCACACTTACAATGCCAATGACTATACTGAAAATGATGGCAATGATAATAGCAATAATACTCATGATAACTGTAATGATGCTAACAAAGGTGGTCAATGAGTCAAGCCTTGTTTGAAGCCAGGAACAGGCATGTTGCTGCTGCGATGAAGCAGGGCTGGCGATGAAACAGGTCCAGTGAAGCCTGCATTAATAAGGAGAGGTGCTGGAGCTATTGGTGTGACTGATAACAAGGATTATCATGATGACAACAATTATGACAACAATGATGACAACAATAATGATGACAACAATGATGACAACAATAATGATGAAAAAAATAATGAAGACAACAATAATAGCAGATAATGATAATAACAACCTAGAATTATAAAGATTATGAAACACTTTATCTAAGAAGTGAAAACTGAACCACAGGTAAGCAAATGACTTCATGAACTCATGTTTTACAAAATATGATCTTATTTGCTACTTCATGCAAGATGCCTGGCATACCTGCTGGCTTCAACTGTGCTTGAAGTCTGACTTTCACAACATCAAATGGAGTTGCTAAAAAGCAAAATAATGCAAGTAACCACATTAGTGTACATGATCAGTAAACAATGCATCACCTATTCAACCAGAAATTAAGTTATTGGTAACTTAAATTCAGTTTGAATGATTCTCAAGTATGAGAATTCTGTTAATTACCAATGACAAAATAACCAACCTGATGATTTTCAGGCCAAAAAGAGTCATGACTGCAAGTTATCAAACTAAATTTTTAGATTTTAGAGATGTAATTATGGTAAACAAAAAACAACTGTATAAAAGTAGTATGTTACAACATTAGAAAGTAACGTGATGGAATAAAATACAATGTTAAGACTTTCAAAACATGAACAACTGATTAACAGGATATGGGAGGGACCCAAAGGGGCACAAACAGATAAGAATCGTGACTAAGACAGAAACAGGGGTGTAATGCTTTGGCCATTGTTTACTAAAAGTTTTTGTTTTGTTTTTACAATAAACTTTTGTAAATAAATAAGTAAGGTGTTAACAAAAGAAGTTTTGAATCGCTCAAGGAAAACTTGTGCATAAACGTTTAGACAATATTTATGAAAATTTTCAAGGCATTTTAGAGTTACAACAGCACAAAACAAAAACAAGAAACAGTGAATGTCTTATAAGGACTCCCAGGCATCTAAACAGAATATGCTACAAAGTCATTCCATTTCATGGGGGCAAAACTGTACAATGAACTACAAATTGACGTTAGAAAAAGTGGAAAAATATTATTATCATTATTATTATTATCATTATTATTATTATTACTATCTCAATATCAATATCAGTATCTCAATGAAGGCTGTTACACATGGAGACATAACTCAGCATTTAATTTTATAGCATCATGCATGCAAAGTTTAAAAAACTGTACTTTATATGTTGACCTCCCTAACTATCTTTCCCCTTGCATTGTCACTGGTGATGAACTGTGTCCTGATATGCTCATTTCCACAGCTGATAACACTCTCTACATTGTGGAACTCAGTGTTGGTTTTGAAACAAATATTGACAACAACGCCAAAAGAAAAACTGAAAAATATCGCTAACTCCCTGTAATCCTTTCTTCTAAATACTGCCAAGTTAAATTTGTTAACCTATCCATAAGTTACTCAGTAAATGTATGTTTGTGTTTAAAACCAATTACGTTCAGTGACTTCTTCAAATTGAGTGTTGCTTCACAATTTCCTTGTCTGCTCTCTTTGTGTCGTTGAGCCTTTCTGTGCAGCATCCAGGATACAACAAACAGTGCACCAGAAAACAGTCAACAGAAAGCATCAATATGGAGGAATGGCAACTGTGAAAGTATGTAAGAGGGCTGAGACCTTTAATACCAAGATGGAGAATCTTCATCTGTACTTTCGCCAGTTTGAGGTCTTTGCTGAAAGCAATGAAACTAACATATGAAGTCCAAAGAGCAAATGTGCTCTTAACCTTCCTTGCGTCTGACGTACATTTTGGAGACATTGTCAGGATACCTTCATGCCCATAAATGAGTGCCTTGCAAGAAGATATTCAAAAGTGGAACCTATTGTGGAATGACTACAGATTCTGAAATCAAAATCAAAAATGAACATTTGCGATGTTTTGGGAAAACCCTACTAGACAAAATATGGGAATTTCTTAAAGAGACCTTTTCCAAAAACATTTAGCATTAGTGATAGTTCTTTAAAACTGCCCGTCTGATCTATGACAAGAAATCATCATTTGTTCCCAACAAAACTTGGCAGATACACTTGGCCTGGCAGCAAAAGCGTGACCTAACACAGATGAAGTATTTGCAGTGGAGTCAAGGAACAAGAAGCAGGCCTCCCACTGTTGATATTAGGAACGAGAATAAAACTATAAAAAGACTAGTAAAAAAAAGTCTCCAAGACTAGTGTTTTGTGTGTTGTAACTGATACAGAACCAGTCATTTCTGTTTCAGCTACCAACCTTTCTACTTGCCTTACTTTGGATGTAAAACTTAATAGAATTTGTGTGTCCATACTAGTGGACACAGGGAGCCCAGTAAGTTTTCTCACTTCATCTTGGTGCAGGATATTATGGGCTCATCTTATCACCACAAATTAAATTGGCGAATGTTGTCACTTTATTGGAGGCAAAATTTCGATTTTCGCTGTTGTAGAACTTGAAATTGAGCTTTATAACTCTTTAGTTTCTTGTTCCTTTTTCATTGTAAAAGATGGTTACTCATTGATGGGGTGTCCCTGAGGTTGATTCACAACTTGATCATCTTCTATCCTTAGGACTAATTGAAAAAAAATAATACTTGGGTTTCCCCTATTATTGACACATGTTAGAAGTCACATCATCAACAAGGCTATCATTCCCTCTCAAAACCATTTCCTGAGCTACAGGCATTGCTCGCAAAGATCGAATATGCTACATGATCTACATACGTAGACATGTGTGACAGTTTTATGCAACTCAAACTTCTACCTGAGTCATGTCCACATAAATTGCTTTTGCCACCCATCGGGGCTTGTTTGAGTTGTTCACATGCTGTATGAATTCTGGTCCAGCCTCATTTCAGCATCTTACAGATCGACCGTTAGGTCATCTTCCCTTTGTTGTTCTCTACTTGGATGACTGTCTCATCTTTTCTGACACCCAAGAGGTCCATGCTACCCATGTAAAAGAAGTCCAAGATACCTTTTTCAAGGCAGGCATTTCATTGATTCAAGAAAAGTGTCACCTGGCCAAGAAAAACACAAGGCAGTCACCCCAGAGCCTGGTCATGTTCAGGCTACTGCTGATTTGTCACCCACTGCAGATGTAATTGGGGTCAAATCCTTTCTTGGCTCATGTCAGTTTTATAGTAGACGTGTCCATAATTTTGCTATGAAGGCTGCACCACTATATGCCTTATTAAAAAAAGGAGGTGCCTTTTGTGTGGTCTCAAGAGTGCCACGACGTATTCATTGTTCTTAAGTCCCAGCTTGTTAATGCTTTTCCTATCCATTACTTTGAATCTGATTCTTCTAAGGCTCGCACTATAGTATTAACAGATACTTCCTTTTCATCAGTTGGTTTTGTTGAAAGAATTTGCAGCCCAGTGACACCAGTGCTCTTGAACAGTGGTGCGCTATTGTGCTTGTCAAGTCATTCAAATTGCAGCATGCTTTCATTTAGTTGTCTCTGTGATAATGTAATATCTCTTTATTATTATTAACTATTGTTTTTAGAATGTTTTTTGCTTCTGGAGTACTTGTTGCTTGTTCGTTACATGGTTGATTTTATATTAAACATACAGGAAATTACAGAGCACGTTTTGCATATTTCTTATACACACTCTGTAATCATTTTAACAGGTTTTACTCTGTCCCACATAGTAAATGGTAAACTCCATTTAATCGAATGTGCAAGTCGTAGATTGTCACCCCATGAAATGAATTATAGTGTCCAGGAGTTAGAGGCAGTGGCAATAGTTTTTGCTCTTCAAAAGTGGCATTTCTATTTGTGGAGGTGGCAATTTACTCTGTATTGTGACCATGGAGCTCCGGAGGCTTTGTTAAAGGTGGATCAAGTCAGTTCTCCTACATCTTGATGGCTGTCAAGACTGCTCCATTATCATTTTACTGTCGAATATACCACAGGTCAGGACAACCATCTTTCTGATTTACTATCCTGCCTCATGGCAGCACATGCCTCCATGTCTGAAGATGATGAAGATGTCATTCCTGCTATTTCAGAAAGTTTTGTTGATCCTTAGCCATGTGAGGAAGTCATCTCTGCTACATGTGAATATGATATCCTGCAGTCGGTTCCATAGCACATACAGTAAGGTTGGCCTTTGCATCATCTACCACACACCATCGAGTGCTTACTGGAGTACCTGAGATGAGCTGTCCTATGTGGGCGGTATTTATCAGCAGAACGATAAGGCAGTCACTCCTGCCAGTTTGCAGGAGAAAGCATTGTAGCTAGCACATGAGGGCCATGTGGAAACTGTAAAAATGTTGATTGTGGGGAAATGCTTGGTGGCCCGCTGAAAATGGTTCATGTGCCACATTTGTTAAGTCCTGTTTAGTTTGTAGTCAGTCAGATAAAGGGGTTACTCACCTGTTACATGGGCATGGCTCCCCAAGTTACAAGGCCGTTTTCTACTTAGACACACCATGGACACATCTGAGTATCGATATTCAGGACCCCTTTATGAATACCCCACCAACTTTCGCTCCTTATTGTACTTATAGATTACTCTGCTAAGTTTATTGAAGTTTTCCCTTGCCAAAAAGTCAAAAGTGCAACCATAATCCAGTTTTAGCTCTCCTGTTCTATCCAATCTGGCCTTTGCCATATGCTGACTATGGCAAATGGTAGCCAGCTTACTTCAACTGAGTTCTGTAACTTCCTTGTCAAGGTTTCCATTGACAAATTCATTGCTCTATTAACCCTAACACAATGGCTTTTGTGAGTGAATCAGTCAGGAAATAAAGAAACATCTGTCTTTGTCTGTCCCTGGAAAAGACCCAGGAAAATGGGTTCCTATTAGTCCAGTTCCTAATAGTGTACTCCTCTACCCCCACAGTGCTACCAGAAAGAGTCCATCGGAACTAATGTACAGTAGGAAGATGAGAACTAACCCAACATCCTTATCTGCTATAGACAACAGCACAACATTTTTGGAGACGACAAGTGACTATCAACAAGTCTCCAGGGGGCAAAACCGGTTCAAAAACTCAAAATCTTGCAGTTTTCCTGTCAGGGATTATGTGAAAAGGAAGTTACGAACTGCCATCAAGTTGGCAGAAGGATTACTATATGTAGATCAGATTTTTTGTATTAGACTTTTACCTTAGAAGAACCATTATTTTAAGGAGGAGAAGGTTGGAAACAATAATTTCGTATTTCCAACCACGTAGTTTGGACAATGTGGCTTCCCAACACTATATACATCACACCCTTCTATTATATAGTCAGTAAATGTATCTTCCTGTTTAAGATCAATTAGGTTCAGTGACTTCTTCATATTGAGTGTTGTCTCACAAGTCCCTTGTCCGCTTACTTGGCGTCGTTGACCCTTTTCTGTGCTTCATCCAGGATACAATACCTCCACACAGAAGCATATTAAATTGATATTGGTTGCTACTTCATAAAATCCAAGAGACTTACTTTAACATGCTGTTTTACAACATGCTGTGTTTCCTACGGTACATGTAATTTGAGAACTGTTTTTGTGTTACAAATTGTAAGATTTGCTATCACAATCTAACAATTATTTTACGATGTTTTAGCCATGATACTACGACACTACATCCGCCAACAACGTGTAAAGCTGAAATTCACTACTGCATTTCTTTTACACTGATTTAAGTTTCCATGGCATTTTTACAGGAGGTTGTTTAAAACCTTTTAAAGCCTTATAAGAACAAATGATCACGCCACTGACATGACTAACACGTGTGTACAACGAATAATTGATTCACGCTACAATTTTGTACATAGTGATGAATAATCGTCTTCTTGTAAAATTGAGAATAAAAATCTGCACACAAAGAAATAGACCTGGCTATGATGCAATATTCAGTGGCGAAACCAACGTACAGAAAGTATAACCTGAAAACACGTGTACACTTAATTAACATTACTCTAAGTGGTCGTGAAACTGCTAGCACAAGCCATACGAAAGTCAACACCTGAGTCTCGTGCGATGGTCTTTGCCAACACCTGACTGCAACTAAAAAGTTCGACCGATGCTCAACGCGATATAATTTGGAACTAAACCAGGGCCCAGCAGGACAGATTTGCTGGAAATACACCGTACAGTGGACGTTCAGCAGCTCGCTCGAGAAGCTACGTTAGATAAGTCCCACCGCTAGACACTTTCGGAGCAAAGATAAAGTGAATTTTAAACTTCACACCACAAAAAAAGTTCAGGAGTGAATGGACGAGTAGTTACATACCAAAGAGTGAGACCAAAATTGCTCCAGTACCGGAAGCGAGCATTTGCTGGGTTGCAGTCAATGATCCAGAGCTGGTGCTAGTGGCCGCATTCGTCGCCATGACGTATTCTGACTATTCCTACAGATTCAAAAGATATTTATCCCGGACAAAGACGTTCGGTAATTTGGTGTCCATTTCTAAAGCGAATTGAACTCCTTTTTCTACGAAGACGACGTAAAAGAAGATCATTTAACGAAGTACTATCCATGTGTTTGTTGGTAGCAGGCAATCAATCACATCTCTTACGCAAAGAAAACGAGATTATGCAATTTCATCATACACGCTCAACAAAATCAAAACACAACGCAATACAACTATTGTTGTAGTTTAAATTATGCATAACTCCCCCCAATGTTCCATGAGTAGATGATGTAAATGATCCAAGCCAGCCATTGGCAATCCTCTTTGTTTGCCGATACAGACCACTTGTGAATGTAAGGGCGGGGGCAACTGGGGGCATTCCACCCCAGGGATGGCTACTATACTAGCAGAGGTCAAGTGGCGATGATTTCGAAATATTGCCGACAGATTTTCTTCAATTCCATTAAAAAATCTCCAGAATGTATATATTTACTTTATTAAAAAACAGATCACTTTTGAACTCTCGTTGATTGAATACTCGTACTAATTATAATATACTTTATCAGGGCAGGGGGTGGGGGGGCCAAGGCTCACAAGCTAAACTAGAATTAAGAAGCTCAAAATCTGCAGTGGGTAGTGGCTAGATTGGTCAGAAGTGCATTGTGAAATAGAAATTATGTGTCGCAAATATGATGATCCTTACGACAATAATCTCAAATGATAGCAGAAAAACTCACAATCTGATTCGGTATTCAATCAGCCACCAATCTCCTTGATCACAACTACTCCTTTACATCTACATCTACTCTTTAAATACTTATTCCTACAAGCTATTTTTATGTCAAAAGGGGTCTTACAAAATAACTTTTGAATAATTTTGGACATACAACAATTTTCCCTTATGAACTGAGTCTTTATTGACCTCACATCATTTCTTAATCTAGGGTTGCAATGTCTTATGTCAACTAAAAATTTCTGGTACCATCCATCTGCACTTCTTGTCGGCTGCTCTTTAAATTCCTGGTACACCCTTTGCTGATCAGATAGTGGTGTGTCCTCTACTCCCAATATGTCAAGTCTACACAGTCGATCAAAATCAGCTGAGGTTCTGGTAAGATACAAACTTGACAAGTCGGCTTCAATACCAGGAACCATAATATTCCATCCAAGGCGAGTATACTCTGCCACTGGATCTCCTAGATTCCCAACTCTCTGTCTACATGCTGTCTTGATATGAGAGTACTCACTTGCACCTAGAACTAAATGTATGCATAGCTCACTCTTGGTGTCGGCATCATACATTTTCACTCTGTTAAGGTGCTCATACCTACTGAATATTGTCCATATCCTTGATTTGGAACTGAAAGGAGTACTGCCTTGTCCACCTTGCTGACATCAACACTGATTTTGAAATCCTCTTGCAGATTACTGATATTGAGATGGTAAATTTGTATCCTTCTTGATAATGTATGCAACATGATCTCCGCCTTCTGGTCCTCGACTATTGAAGGTTCTGTCCCAAGTAACTGAATGAGAGATTCTGAAGCATAAGAATTCCCTGCACCAGTGTCTAACAGTGCTTGGCACTTTATTCCATTTACTTTCACAACAACAATCGTGTAAGTCACTTAGTTTGAGTCCCTGCTGGGGTGATGTTTTGGTCACAGATGCTGCAATTAAAACACCGTTGCGTGTTCTGGCAATCATCTGCTCAATGTTTAACACCAAGGCAATTGAAACATAGTCTCTTCCTAGCAATGATCTTACGCCGTTCCTCAACTGAAGAAATTTTGGGGCAGTATCCTGACCTGTGTGCATCAGATTCGCAGTACACACACTTCCTATCCCTTGTCTGTTGCTGACTAACATGAAAGGTTTTCCCTGTTCTCCTATAAGTGTCACTACTTAAGTCTCTTCTATTCTCAGGATGTGGATTTCTCTCTGTCCATCTTCTCAATGCTTCAACCAGCCGCTGAAAGTCCCAGGAAGTCCAATTATCATAATTTCTTACAAGATCAGAGCGTATACCTGGAAGTCGATCCAGGATAAGGCGGGTGTATCCATTGATTGATGCTAAAGCCCCCATTGTCTCCATTGCTTGCACATGAGTGACAAGAGTCTCAAAGAGCTCGTGTACTCTGGCAGGGCTTGATCCATTGATGGTTGGCAGGTCCATTATTCCTTTGACATGGGCTGTGAGTATGTCACT